>ML677380.1:18578753-18592799 GCA_007922305.1 Dermatemys mawii
TGACAATGGTTGTTCCTGACCAGCGTTGGCACATCAACAGGTTGGGATCGAAAAATGAAATTCAACGGGGGGAGAGTCCCGAAGTCTGACTTGTGCCTTTCAGAGGTGTGGTGAAAATCCATTTTGATTTGGCTCAGTTATAAAGCATTGAAAATACACATGACGTGTGCGTGGCAATTTGTTAGTAACAAGGGGGGTTTGACAGTTGTCTTCCTTTGGCCCTGTGCATTGCAAAGCGGAGTGAACGCTCTTAGGGCTTGGAAGGTGTGGCTGGAATAAGGCAGCGCGATATGACCGTGAGCTGAATGAGATGCAGCTCTCAGTTGTATTACGGTGCCACCTGGAGGCAGCAATTGAGATCAAAGCCCTGTTGTGCTAGGTGCTGCATAAAGTACACGGCGGTCTTGCTCCCATGAGCTCTAGTCCATGCAGACAGAACAAGCAAAGGAGAGGGAAGGAGTATTATTCCCACTGTGCACATGGGGAATGAAGGCACAAACCCTGATTTCGCAAAGAATTTAAACTTGTGTTTAAAACTAAGCCAAAGAGATTGAAGGCTTGATCCTGTGCTCATTGAACTCAGTGGGAAAGCTCCCATTGGATCAGAAGCAGGGTCTAAGTGACTTTCCCAAGGTCATTCAGTCTGTGCAGAGTCAGAGATTATGCCCAGGTTTTTGAAGTCCTAGGCTAGTGCTTTAACCAAGATTGTCCTCTTTTTGAATTGTGCCATGATTCCCAGACGTAAATGTCCTTAGATGGTGAATGCACATGTGCTAAGCAGACTCACCTGCTGCTCACTCACAAATTCTTCCACACTGTAGACTTCTTTGTGTGGGTGGGATTGGGGCAGGGGCTCCTTTGGGGGTGGAGATCTTGGAAATTGACTAAATGAAAATCTCTTCAGAGGATGTTAAGATTGTAACGTGAAGCTTCAGCGGTCAGGAAATGTCATTGTCAAGGTCGTCCCTGCTCCCTTAACTCTGTCCGTTAGGATACAGGCTTTAATTGCGTAACCACATGTCATTAATTCCTTAGGACTCCTGCACAGGGAATGAGGCAGGACATGTGGGGAATGAAGCATGGTGGGGCCAGTGGCTCTGTGCCGAATTCTGTGTGACAGTTTGGAGTCAAGCTGAATGCTGGTATAACTGAGAGTGCGTTGGGCCCGTCCGCAGACAGGGTGACAACATCGAATAAACTTCTAAAGACAATGTCATTTTCTGTAGGTTTAGGGTTTGATCTACCTTAAAGTTATTGCCATCTGAAAAGCGGGGAGTCGGGGTGGGGGGGTGGCGCAGGGGCCCCGCTCGGGGCGCTTTGTGGGGTGCCGCACTGCTGGTCTGAGCTGACATGGCTGCTTGGTGCCGCTTTGTTCCTGGAGCTGGCCCAGGCCAGGCAGCGGGCAGAGCCGGGCACCCAGTGACAAGCCCTGCGGCCGCCCGCATCAGGCAGGCATCCCCCGAGAGTCCCCATGCCGGCCGCCCTTACCTGCTCTCCCGGTGCCAGATGCACGTTCAACGACGTTTCTCTTTTCTTTATTCATTTGTTTTCCAGCAAGAGTGTAAAAAAAAAACAATTTTGGGCACTGCTTTTTGGCACCCCCAAATCTTGGTGCCCTGGGCGGCCGCCTAGTTCGCCTGGTGGTTACACCAGCCCTGTTCCCAGGCAGCCAGCCTCTGCTGTCAATACCCAAGCTACTAGATCAGGTCTGTCTGCATGTGCGGCAATGACACCTCTGATTGCCGTGTAGACATAGCTAGAGTCTGCTAGCCAGGGTGAAAAGTATCCGTGAGGCCACCCTCTGCAATTTAAAGGAACAAGGGTCTATTCCACAACTTCCCTAGCACGAACTGTCCCATCAGAGTAAATGGGCCTAACTCCCGTAATTAGTTTGCTCTGGTGCACAGGTGTTTGCAGACTCAGGCCTGGGGAGAGCTGTGCACTGAGCGGTAAGAGTGGCTGTCAGCTCCCTGTTGAATAATTCCCGTTACAAAGCATAACTCCTGGGAGGCGCGTTGAACACTCGCCGACGTGTTCCCAGTACAGGGGATGAGCGGAATCACTGCCGTGCTGATGAGCTGCAGAGCTGATGGGATACCCGTTTTAGCAAGTAGATTATTTGCTAATAACAGTGCAGTTGGCTGCTGGGCCACTCCCCATCCTGTGTCCCTTGCACCTTGTTCCTCCTCCGGCGTCCCTCCATTCTCTTCTGCAGAGCCCTCAGTGTGTCACCTCTTTACCGTCTCTCCCGCTGCTCCCTTGGGGCCAGTTTCTTAGAGCCCCAAGCAGGTGTGCCCGGAGCAGAGACACTGGCTCCTATCATGTGGCCACTGAGCACTCTCTGCTAGCCCATTGTCTATTACACTGGCTTCCCAGGCCTGCAGAGGGACACTGTGGAAACTGGAGATTGCCAGGGGATAGGGAACTTGTAACTGGGCTTCCTTTCCTTTGACTGCGTCTCCTGCCTGGAGCCCGGGAGCGGGGTTGGAATAGGAAACGCTGGGCAGTCTGTGAAACTCAGGATCTGTTCCCCTGTTTCTGTCTCTGCCTTTCTCCTTCTCTACGTGGTGCATGTTCCCGCCTCCCTTCACGGTAGTTTTACTTGCGTGTGTTATGGTTGCGCCTAGCAGGCCCAGTCGGGATCAGGTCTCATTGTGCTGGATGCTGAACAGAGACAGGGTCCTTTGAGTTACCAGACCAGGGTCCACTTAGCCCGAGAACCTGGCTCTGAGAGTCCCCAGCACCCGCTGCTTCAGAGGGAAGAAACTCTGCAGTAGCAGCTATGGAGTAACCTGCCCCCAGGGGAAGCTTCCTCCTGACCCCCAGTAGCTCACATCCCAAGGAACAAATGTTCGTTTCCCTTCCACGGCATCTTTTAGTATTTATGGTTCTAACTCTGATTGTCCTTTTATCCCTATAATGCCTAATCCCTGTCTGAATCCTAAGCAACTATCTTGACAATATCTTGTAGCAATGAGTTCCATGGGCTAATTGTGTGTTTGCAAATATAGGACACGGTCCCAACCTCACGGCACTCAAGTTACGAGCTAAACAAAAGCGGAGCAGAGTGGTTATGGTAACTTAGCTCCTGCTAGGGGGCAAGATGAGACCTAGTTCATTTTTTAAAAAGTCTTTTTTTTGTTTGTTTCCACGCCCTCAGTTTCTCTGCTGTTCTCCTATCTGATTTACCCGGCCTGTCTCTCCCTTCCGCTCATGCAGGGCTGGGAATTTTACCAGACACACAGTAGCCACAGGATCGATCCTGCCACCCTCCTGTTCCAGCCCTTTTAGCTGTTTTGAGGATAGGGGGGTGGCTTTCTGGTGGCTGCTTAGGGCAGGTAGTGTCTACCTGTCTCTAGTACTCCTTGCCCTTCCCAAGCCAAGTGAAATTGACCTGGTTTTTGTCAGTTTCACAGCTGTCCAAGCTCCCTGCCCAGTTCTGAGTAGCAGCATCAAAACTGCAGCTTTGGTTAGTTTGCACTGAGCTGTAACTTGGCGCTGGCTGACCAGGGCCGTCTGGGGGGGTCCTAGGCAGTATCGTTAACCTGGTGCCCCTGTGCTCCAGCTGACCCCAGTGTGTCAAGGCAGTAGAGCCACCTGCCCACCCGTGGACTCCCAGAACCTCCCCCCATGGCTGACACACACCGGCTGTGGCTCAAGGCGCTGTCACATGGGGGCTGCATCTTGCCAAAGCCCATGGCCCTCCTGCAGCCCCTTGCCATGCCTGGCTCCCCATGAGCGTTGTGACAGGAAGCACCAAGCAGTAATAACAACAATACAAGTGTGTGCGCGTGACAGAGCTTGTGTGTGTATGAGAGAGAGAGAGAGCCAGTGCGTGGGAGAGACAGAGAGAGGGACAGTGTGTGTGTGACTGTATGTTGGGGGACTGTGTGACAGAGTGTGTTTTGGGGGGGTGTGAGACTGTGTGTGACAATCGGTGTTGGAGGATTGTGGGAGGCAGAGCATAAGTGGGTGTGAGAGTCAGTCTGGTGAGAGAGCCAGTGTGTGTTAGGGAAGTGTGAGACACAATGCACTGTCACTTTAAGCCCCCTTTCCCCCTCCCCTGCTCAGCCCTGCTCTTTCCACCCTCGCTTACCTGTTCTGGGCCCGGGCCGTCCATGCCAGGACCAAGCAGGGCAGGCAGGGTCCATGGAAGCACTCCTCTTTGGGTGGCAGTGGGCTGGGCTATGGTGCCACTCTGGGCTCCCCGGGTCTGGAGCAGCAAAGCCAGAGGGGTTGGAGGGAGAAGCCTGCCAACCCAGTGGTGGAGGAGTCCAGCTGTGGCCAGCGAAAGGAACCTGTGTCTGTCTGCAGACTCAGGCAGACATGGCTGGATTAGTCATATTTGGTTCAAATTTGACATATTTTCTTCACAAACAGAAAGAGTAATTTTTGTGATGGAAGCTGAAGTTCTTTGTCTGGGAAAGTTTCTGACTCAGTATGTCTAAGCATTTGAAAACTGTGGGGGTGCGGGTGGGGGTGTGTGTGTGATCTTTAGCCGTTGCCTGGCCTCTAAGCAAACGTAATGCGTGGCCTGGTTCTGGGATCCTGGTCTGAAAGCAGCTCCTGTTGCACTGTGGAGAATCACTCGATAAGCTCAGGCCCAGTGGGGCAAAGACACTGGTGTCAGCTCAGAACTGTGCCATTGAAATCAAAGCCAGGATCTGGCCCAGCAAGTGTGGTTGTGGGGCCCAATACCTGCAGCTCCCAGTGCCCTAGGTGGGAGGAGCATGGCGAGGGTGAAGCTGAGCGGGCCCTGCAGATGTGCATTCAGCGCCGGATTGGGGGGCGTAGGGCTTGGGCTGGGCTCTGCACTCAGCACTGCAGGGCCGTGTCCACACCTCCTGCTAGGTTTGCAGATGTCCTGGCATTAGAGAAAGTTTAGAGAAAGGCAACTAAAGTTCATTAATGGCTATTAGCCAGGCTGGGTAAGGAGTGGGGTCCCTCGCCTCTGTTTGTCAGAGGGGGGTGATGGATGGCAGGAGAGAGATCACTTGATCTTCACCTGTTAGGTTCACTCACTCCGGGGCACCTGGCATTGGCCCCTGTCGGCAGACAGGATACTGGGCTGGATGGACCTTTGGTCTGACCCAGTCCGGCTGTTCTTATGTTCTTAGTGTTAGGGAAAGTGCCTCTGAAGCCCTGAGCAGCCACAGCTGCCCCTGGCTTCTGCAGTAGGAGCTCGGCACTGTTGATATTTCGGCAGCCGCAGGCTGGGCCCTGGGGCTCCAGGGTATCTTGGGTGCCCAGTAGTGCCAGGACCGAGTGCAGAGAGCAAAGGGAAGAGCATTCTCCGGGGCAGAGTGTTCACAGCTGCAGGGTGCCCCGGGGGCGTGAGGACGGGGGCGTCATGTGGGGCCCGGTGCCTGGAACTGCTCTTTCCGGTTTGGCTCTTTGGTGGATCTTTGCTGGCTGGCTCACGTGGGGCTGGGGGTGGGGTGTCAGGTGAGGGGAGACCCTCCAGCTCCATGATGGTGAAGCACCAACGTTGGAGGAAGCTGATTTAAGGCAGCCCAAAGGGGAACCAAGCAAAGGGACATGGCAGGGCTACTGGGAAAAGCTTCCCAACCATCCACCCAAGAGAGGAACTGCCCTCCCATCGCTTGAGTAATTTCCAGCTGGTCTGGAGAGAGCCCTGAGCGTGGGCTGTAGTGACAACTCTGCTCTACCCTGTCCCCCTGAAGGAGGAGGGATCCCAGCCGGGGGTTCCCTCTCAGCTGCTCTGCGGAGTGTGTCTGTAGCAGGGTTTGGCTGCTGTGGTGCTGGGATGGCATCACCGGGAATTGGTTTTCCCTTCTGAACTCCAGTCCCTGCTTCTCCCAGAGGGGCGGGGAGAGATTAGCCTGCTGCCATGCTGGGGTAACGGGCATTGTGGGGCCCCAGGAGTGGCCCGTGGGTGGAGAGGGGCCGAGAGAGAAGGGGTGGGCGGCAGGAGAGAGATTTCCCTTCACAGGAGGGGTGAGCCAGGTGAAGTGACCCAAGGCCTCAGCCCCTCCCACAAAGAGCTGGAGAGGAAAACTGAAGGGGGCTCTGGCCGGCTGACATCCGTAACGAAGCCCAAAGCCCCTCCCGTCGCACCGCCCCCGAAGGACCGATACAGCAGGTCTGAGAACTCCCGGGCCTTGTTCGTGCCCTGGGCACGTCGTCGATATTGCGAGGTCAGAGGTGACGAGACAAGACGGCAGCACCCTGTGCACCCGCTTCCCTGCCATCCAGCCCGTCGTGGATCGCGAGGCTGCGGTGCTGCGTCTCCCTGACCTGTTCGCTCTGCCGAGACACCAGGTAGGGCCTGTGGAGACCCACTGATCGGACGGTGACCAGGGACCTAGAGAGGGGGTCCCTCGCGTCCTGAACACGTCCTGTTGTGACGCTCATTGCGGAACCGGCCTGGCCTGGCAGCGCCGATCTGTTGTCTTTATGTGCAGCCTGTCTGGAGAGGGGCAACTCGACTGTCCTCTGTCCCTTGGCAGAGCGCCAGGAGGGACGGCCGTGTGCTGGAGGTGCCAGACTGTGGCTCAGGAGATCTGGGTTCACGCCCTGCACTAAGTCCCTCTGTTCTCCTCCTGGGACATGGCAGCGATGTCTTGCCATCAGCATGGCCGGGAGCTCACTGCGCAGTAGTTAGTGGGTCTGGGCTGGATCTGCAGGGGCGAGGGTTTGGGGAGCTGCGTTCCCTGCTGGGGAACGGATAGGAATGAAGTTAGACGCTAGCTGCCGAAGAGGGGAAGCCCAGGGGCTGTGTGGCAAAGGGGTGTCGTCTGCCGTACCCTGCTCTGCAGTTCAGTTCCTGAATGTTTCACTCACGGGGGATTTTGCAGTCTGAGGAGTAGCCCCTGTAAATCTCTCGTCTTTACGATGGATTCAGGGGACCCCCAAAGCTTTGCGAGACTGGTAGGCGGTGCAGTGACTTGATGCTGAGCTGGCGGCTAGAAGGGTGGTTCCTGAAATGGGGCTTTCCTCGGGCCTGAGTTGTAGGATCCAGGGATAGGGACAGGACAAGCAGGCCCTGTGATAGCTCCCCCACAGAAAGCTCTCTCAGCCAATGCAGCTCCATCCTGATCTACAGCACCCCTCTTATTCCAGCCCTACCCACCCAAGGATCCCCCGGTGCGCCTCACTTCTGACCAACAGGACCCCGTAGTTGTCCCACTCTGAGCCTCGCACGGTGAGTCACTGACCCTCAAGCCTGCCTCGCAGGCCCCCAGCTACAGGGGTCCTGGGCCTTTGCAGCACACGGGTGACTCATTTCACGGCCTTGTATGAGCTGTGGGCGTGGAGGATACAGACACAGGCTCCATATTGACCTTCTGAGACCCACCAAATTCATTTTGTGGGAGAGGCGTTGAATAGTCACCCTGGCCTCCTCAGCTGCCCCTTGCCTGGCTTGTGAGTGCTGCGGGGAGGGGGCCTTGCTTGCTGGGTCTGCTGGGTGCCTGTGGCCCAGGCGGTGAAGTGAGGTGCACAGCGGGCTGCTGGCTCGGGGGGCTGGGTCCAGGGGAGGAGCGCAGGCTGGGAGGCAGCAGGCCGCTGCTATGGGCGGGGAGGAGCAGTTGGCATGGTTTGAAAGGAGGCCAGAGAATGCAGGGAACTCGCAGCCCAAGAGGCACCCCAAGCTGAAGGGGCTTGGAGCAGTGGGAAAGGGGGAAGTAGAATGGAGGGAGGGGTGCAGGGCAGTGTGGGGGGAGGGGGTGCAGGGCAGTGCGGGGGGAGGGGGTGCAGGGCAGTGCTGGGGAGGAGCAGCTAGTTCTGGCTCTGGGTACGGCTCGCTGCATTGCACAGGGACCGGGGACGAGGACTGCCCGGGCCATGGAGACTGAATTCCCCCTCCCTGGTTCCTGGCAGGCCCTGCACAGGGCACTGGGCGGCAGAGAGGGCGTTGGAGGAGACTGCGTCTCCTCACTCCCCAGCTTGGTTTTGCTTGGTGGATAAAGAGGGAGCAGCCTGGGCTGCCTCGAACGCAGCAGGACAGGGCCTGTGAGCTCCAGTCTCCCAGCTCGGCCCAGGGGACTCTCTCACTGTCTCTCCCCCGGGGCGATGCTTCCTGCCAGCGCCAGGGGGCTGGTGCCAGGCCCAAGCCCAGGCGTCCTGGCCCAGAGCAGGAGGGAGGGAGCTGCCCAGCGGCCACTTTTCATTCTCAGGGTGAACTTTCCTTGCACTGGGATTTCTCTGTCCTGAGACTCCGTGGGGGACTTTTCGGCCATGACTCAAACTCTGGCTTTATCCCTCATGGACTGGCCAGGCTGGGGAGCTCTCAGGAGGGATTTGCCGTTAAACTCCAGTGTAACGTGCTGGCCTAGGAGCAGGACCTGGGCCAAGTATAAAAACTAGGGGGGAAGGATGGATTTCCTAGTGGTTACAGCTCTAGCCTGGCACTTGGGACCCCTGAGCCCAGTTCCTCCATGAGTCACAAGTTTCTTGTGTGACCTTGGACAAGTCACTTACTCCACTTCGTGCCTTCTCTCCAGGGCAGTGGGGGGTTTTGCTTGCTCTCCAGCAGCAAAACCATGATAACCCTTCCCTGTCTCCCAGCGGGGCGGGGTGGAGAACGTTGGTTAGTGCTTTGGGGTTGCCCGACTATATGGGGCTGACCCCTGGAACTGTGGAGGGAGAGGAGCTTTCCAAGGGGACAGGGAGATGGTTACGGTGTAGCTGGACGCCCGTAACTGGGTTAAAACCAGAGCCTGCCTAAGGAGTTGGTCCAGTTACAGTGATGTGGTTAGGGTTCATCGACGCTGATTTTTGTGTGTTGTAACCAGTTCCCCCTGCTTTAGCTGTAGTTGTTCTGCAGCCAGGATCTTCAGGGATGCCCCCTCCCTGCCCGGCGCTGATGGCATTTCAGATTCTCAAACCGACCAGAATGCTGTAAATGTCCAGGGTAAAATCCTGGCTCCATTGAAGCGAGTGGCAAACTCCCATCCCATTCAGTGGGCCGGGGTTTCATTCCTCAGGTGGTTTTCAGCGTGTGTGTTCCTGGGCTTCCTCTTGGGGAAGGGTCTCTGTCACTTTTCTTTCAGTGTCAGTGTTCAGTTGGTTTTGCTTTGTGCTTTCCTGTGCTGGCAGCCTGCAGCAGTGCTTGGGTTGCGAGTGCTGTACGGGAACTTTCTTTGCGTCCATGAAATTTCTTTTCCATTTTGCAGAGCTATTTCTCTAGGTCTTGGATTCCTTAGCCACTTGTTCTTACCACGCTTAAATTATGGGGCTAAACTTGACCTGACAGCTGTCCCTTAAATAGGGCTGATGTGTGCGCCCCAAAAGGCAGATGGCGGTTTTGCTGTGTGAGATAGTTTGGCCGATACAAATGTGTGTTTCATGCGTTGAACATGGTAACGATGTCTTTGCATGTTCCCAATGACCCTTGCATCAGCCATGCAGGAGCCTTGCAATGTTACCAGCCCAAGTCTGTAGCACAGCTCAGGAGCATGATTAAAACCACGCGCGACCAAGCCGTCTTTTCAATGGGTATCACCATGTTCACAGCATGGTAGAAGAAACAGGGCAGAGTGGCTGGGCAGCAGGATAGGGGTGAGGGCTGGCTTTGGGTGTGGGGCAGCGCGGGGCTTCTTTGTACCACAAGGAGAGGGGTCTGGCTCCGTCACCTGCTGTCCAGCCCTGGTAGCCTGGGCTGATTCCAAGAACTTTTTCTAATCCTAGCCCTGACTTCCTGTTTTCCAGAACCTGCGGCCTGGGCTGAGGAGGGGTCATGGGGCATTCGGCTTCCCAGCTCCAGGCCTTCCGCTGGTCGGGCTTCAGGGAGAGCTCCAGCAGTTGAAGGGGGGTCAGATCTGGGAGCTGGTGATGTCCCCCTCTCCCTGGCCCAGCCTGGGGGACCTTCACTCTTTACTTGTGTGAGAAACCACCATTAAATCTGATTGTATGTCCCCCAGATCTCCCATCTATGACCCCCTAAAAACCATGCCCTGCGTCCCACTAGGCTTTGTGCTGCTTCCATTCTCCACTTCTCCTCCTCACCTGATGCAGTCTGGTCGTGTTGATTCAGTGCATCCATCCGTCCTCCCCCTGCTTACGTGCCACATTTACTCTCTCATTCTCCACCTCATGTTTGGGCAGCAGGTGGCACCCATGGGTGTTGGAGCTCCCATGTGGTCACTCTCTGTGGCTGGAGGAAGTGGGCGAAGCTGTAGCTGGGGGAGGTGGGACATGGAGGCTTTCACTCCAGCTTTGGCTCCCTGCAGTTGGTGAACAAGCCTGTCTTGGCTGCCAGCCTGGGAGTGGATGGGATCCCGGCCCCTCGTGCCCTGCAGGCCCTGTCTGCTGACAGTGACTGGGTCCTGGCCCGGAGAATCCTGTTGGTTTGGGGGTTGAGCGCTTGCGGCAGCACGTAGGCCTGGGCTGCGGGAGGCCCAGCACGGTTCAGTTGTCTGCCTTCCGCCCTCGCCCAGCCATGGCCGGCAGGGGGACGTCTGCGTCCTCCCGAGAGGCTCCTTTTTTAGGTTTCTTTGCTTTGTGGACCGGGAGGGCCTTGGCTCTTCCACTTCTCACCACAGTCCTGGCCCAGGGAGCCCAGACTGCTGTGGAGAGCTGCAGAGCCTGCACCCGCCCTAGGGGTGGGCCTGGGGGATGGGGACATGGGCCGGGGGCTGCTCTCGGGGTCCCCCCCAGTCCGCCTGGCTCTGGCTTCCTGCTTGGCCAGGGTGCAAGGCCTTTGGCGGAGGGGTAGAGAAAGGAGGGACAGGGTGAGGCCATGGAGGGGGTAGGGCCTCATGGCCACCCCCACTCTCCCACTTTTAGGAAGAATCCGTCCCCCTGTGGGGGTGCCCTCCTCCACTGCCCCCCATAGAAAGTGCTCATCTCCCAGGGCTTTCCTGTCCAGGCTGGCTTGGTGGGGACGCTCCTGAATGGGATCTGCTCTAGGTAAATGCCCAGCCAGGGGTCCGCTTCCGATTACAAAATATTAGGGGTTCCTCTTTGAGAAGGACGGGGGGATGCAGGAGGAAGTGATGAGCCTCATTTAAGAGACCGGGGAGACAGAGGTGGGCTCCCCCCTTTAGGAAGGGGTGGAGTCAGGCTGGATTTGCTGCAGCTGACTTTCAGGGGCTGGCTCTTTCTCTCCTGGCCTGGTTTGTGTTGGGCTTTTCAGCTTCCCCGGCGCATGTGTCTGGCTTGGGGAGCCCTTGGCAGAGGAGAGATCAGAGAGCTGGCGTCTCTCCCTGGCGCTGGCACTGAGACGCGGCAGCAGGGAGCGCGGTGTAAGAATAGAGCCGCCAGTCGGCACGCGTAGGAACAAACGTGAACAGGGACTCTGGGAACACAGGAGGTGACTCAGCAGAGCTGTGGCCTCCTGCTGCCCTGGGCCTTGAGTCAGGTGGCTGTGGAGGGCGTGAAGCTAGCACACAGCTAGTGCACACCTGTGGGGAAGGCATGGGGGCTCAGCCCCTCCCAGGATCCGGCTCTTCGTGGATGTTTATTTTCACACTTTGGGGGCGGATGTCTTTTCCATGCTAATTTTTCTGAAACTTTTGTTTCGACAGTCTGTTGTATTGTCCGTAGTCATTATTCTGTATTTATACTATTTCAGCCTGGCTGGGAATCAGGGCTCCTGGGTTCTGTTCCTAACTTTGCCACTGACTCACTGTATGACTTAGGGCAAGTCACTGCCCTGCTCCATGCCTCAGTTTCCCCATCTCAAATGAGGAGAGAAATACTAAATAAAGGCCAGGAACTTAACAAGATTCAGAAAAGGGATCGGGCATTTATATGGATGCCAAGAACATCTTGAGTTGTCGTAATTAACAGCACCAGTTGTGGCAGAGATTTTAACCCTCATGCTTTAGAGGGTAAGCCAACCTCTAATATTAGAGATCAGGATGAGAGTTACACGGCGGCAGCTTATCCCAGATGAGCTCCTCTGGGGTTCTCACACCTTCCTGTGAAGCATCTGGACGTGGGCGCTGTCACAGACAGGATACCGCGCTGGATGGACCCCAGGTTGGATCCATTCGGGCAGTTCCTGTGGGCCTGTCCTCGCCTTCTAAGGGTTTATTGGGAAACTTCATTCAATCCTTGGATGAAAGGTGCAAAGGGAGGAGCAAAGTACCAAGCGGCCTGCAGAGCCCAGGAGCAAAATCTGCTTGGACATCCTTGACGATGGTGGGGAAACCCGAGAGAGGTCGTGGAGTTCTGCTTGGCTGCCCTACAACTGTGAATGGGTTCCCAGTGCTACAGGGTCTGGGCGGCACCAGTGCATTGCCATGGAGATTCCGGTCCCCAGGCTGCAGGAAGCGCAAGCCAGGCGCTCGGGTCAGTAGCTGTAGAGGTGCATTGTTGTACTAGCAGATGAGTCTAAATGCCTTTCCTGGCAGCAGGGAGCTGTAGGACTGGAATCCGAATAGCCCCACCAGCCACTTCCTCTCCCGCTGCCCACTCCCAGTGCCTGCTCTGTCCCAGGTGCTGCATTTCCCCGCTCTCGGGGCTGCTGGCGTGAGGCTCAGCAGAGCCCTCAGCTGACCTGCTAATCAGTAAAAGCAGCTCCGCAGCCTTCCCATCGCCTGCTGGGATCTCTCGCAGACGGGCCGCGTGAGTCGCGCAGCCGACGGGTGGGAGCTGGGGAGTTATTAATGGGACTGGTTGAGAGCCGCGGTTGCTCCGATGGCTGGATTTGGAGTGAGGACGCAGGGGCCATCGGGGAAAACGAATGCTCGTTACTGAGCCATTACTGGAAAATTATCGTGTTCCTCAGCTCCCCCGAGTTCAGCGCAGAGCCACGCTGCTGTGCCAGGGCATCCCAGAGCACCAAATGTCAAACAGACCAGGGACCGCTAGTGTGCTGCTCCCATGGCGCTGTTCGGTGCAGTGATCCAGAAGGGCAGTCTGTGGGCAGGCATGGCGTGATGCATGCTGGGATCCAGTGCTACAGATGAGGACAGCTGGGAATCCGTTCTGTGCCAGCTAGGTGCAGCGTACTGAGTCTGGGCAAAGATAGGGCACCTTGCTTCCTTGGGACTGATCTATTGGAAAGGATCTTAAATCCAGGCCTTCTAAGCATTTGAACGCCCTCTGTGGTCACAAGAGGTGTCTCCTTTGCAGCTGTCTGGGCTGGGAGCACCTGTACTTGAATTCTGGCTCTGCCACTGACTCAGTATGTGGCCTTGGGCCAGTCACTTCTGTTTGCATTGTCCAGTGCCCCAAAGTCCATTATGCAGTGTGAGTACAAAAGCAGATGAAGGCACAATCCCTGCCCTGCAGGGCACGTAAGCTCATTTAAACCAAGACTCAACAAGTGGAGGGAAACACAGAGGACAGTGCTAAGGTCCCATGGATGAGCTCTGTGCATTGCCTGATGGGGCTGAATGATCTGAAAGCACTTTCTCTCCTTCTGTTGCTAATGCAAGTTAGCCAGTGTTTCTGGGAGATTGTCAGCATCTGGGCACAAGTGGGTTTTGGGGAAGGTAACAGGATTATGGATCAGGGTAGCACTTCTGGCATAAGGGTAGTGTGGCAGGACACAGATGGTGGGAGAAGCCAAGAGACGGCGCTCAAGGCTGGCATTGCTGGGAGAGAGACGAGAGCAGAGTTAGGCAGGGCCTCGATGCTGATGGCAGGAAACCTGAATCTTCTGCACAGTGCAAGGGTTCACGGAAGGGGTGTCGTGGGTGCTGTGATGGGCAAAGAGGGTTATTTTAGTGGCATTGTTTTTTAAGGACTGGAGACAAGGACAGGTGTCCGCGAGGCCTCAGACTAGACTTTGGCTGTGGGGAAGCATGGATCTCAGAGATGCTGAGGAGCAGGAAACAGCAGGGCTTGGATGTGTCAGGGGAGGGAAGACAACTCCCATGCTACAGGCCTGAGTGACAGGGAGGATGGTGGGGTTTGAACAGTGATGGAGAGAACGGGGCGAGGCTGGGCATGTGAAGTTGAACCTGGCAGGAAGACATCAGAGATGTCAGAGAGCCGGGGGCTGGATGGAGGGAGACAGATCAGGAACCAGAAGGCAGCTGCTGAGTCCTCAGTGTAAAAATGGTAAATGAAACCATGGCGGTGAATGAGATCACACAGGGAGAGGGGGCAGACGTCCTGATTGGCCATGGC
>ML677380.1:18592809-18637434 GCA_007922305.1 Dermatemys mawii
GGAGAGGGGGCAGACGTCCTGATTGCCTGAAGTGACCCACTGTTATTTCCACAGGGGATGGTCTCTTAGCAACATGTTTAACATCCGTAAATGGGGCTTGGGAGTCCCACTGGCAATGAACAGTCATAGCGAGGTTGCAGTCCTCAAGCTACAGGCTAATAGCCTTAGTGTCTGGGGTCGGGGGAATGTTGGGGGGAAGATCCAGCCTCTTGGTTGGATAGTTGCCCAGTGTCAACTATGATTTTTTTCCTACTAGAGAGGCAATATGGCCTAGTGGCTAATGCCCAGAATTGTGACTTGAGAGACCTGGGTTCTGTTCCTGACTCTGCTATTGATTTACTGGGTGAGCTGGGGCAAGTCAGTTTCCGTCTTTGTGCCCCAGCGTCCCCCCCGAATGGTGGTGATGGGCACCCAGCCCCATTTGGAGAGCATGCCGAGATATTCAGGTGAAAAGCTGGTCACAAGATAGGGGTTTGTTGAGGGGTTTTTTCAAACCCAGTTTCTGAGAGTGCCCCCTTTAATAGTGAGTATTCGGTGAAGCACCGCCTGAGAGTCTGGATAATTTGCTGTGATAACCCCGGTGATACTGATACCTGATGTGATCCTGTGGTTGCTGATACAGATCCTCTGGTATCCTCTGTTCCTTGAGGAATCCAGTTATCACCTTTTTCTCCTGTGTTGCTTCTCAGGTATTTCAGGCAAATCTCTTTTTCTGGCCCAGACAGTCTGTTTCCACAGCCTGTAATTGTGTCTCCGCTGTGGGGTAACAGTTTTTGCTGTCTTCCCGGTGTTCCCAGGTAGACTGCATGTCCAGACAGCAGTGTGGACAGTGGCTTTGTGTGTGTGTCCTAGGCAAGTTTCTGTCTCCCTTGCTTCCTTTCCAGTGTGTATTTGTCTTGTCTGTTCTTTTTGTAGCTTTGAGCAACTGCTGTCTTATGGGAGGCAAAACCTTGTCTGGATGGTAGCAGGTGTGCTGGGAAAACAGATCCTTTTCTGTGGATATTGCTGAGTTCCGGCAGGGCTGGACACAGACCTCCGTCTTTGTTAGTTTCTTTGAGGGAGATTTTCACTGTCCAGATAACTCTCTTGGCTGTCCCGTTACCTTGGGATACACTGGTAAGGAGGTGATGGCAGGTCAGGGCAAATTCCTGAGATTCTGTGTGAGAGAGCTGGGTCACTTATTAGAGACTTTGGTAATTTCATGTCTTGCTGATTGTGATGGGATCTGGGTAAGCACTGAGTGCTGCTTGCATCTGATACTTTGACGTCTCCATGAATTTGTGGGTAATGAATAAATGGGGTTTCTTTGCCAACCTGAAAGAACTCTCTCCCCAGCTTTTGCTCCAGTCTCTTTGGCACGTTTTGATCCTGTGTTGCCTCATTTTGGTTTTGCTCTTGGGAAATGATTACATGCATTAAGCGAGCAGGCATGTCTCTTATTAGAGCAATTGTTTCAGGCAAGAAGAAAATCTCTCTTGGCCTTCGCTTGCATTTCTCGATACCTCGATGACAGGAATGTGTTGGGTTTTTTTGCTGAACATCTTTTCTCAGAGCTTCTGGAACACTCAAGTTTTTTTCCTGGCCTTCCCTAGCTGGCCAGTGTGGTTTGAGTTTCAGGTCTAAAGCTGCTGGCCTTTCCTTGTCAAACTGATGATTCTCACTCGTCCTGTTTCAGTGTGAAATTTTGCTCTTTTTGCAATACTAATAGGCAGATGCCTATTGACTTGGCCTTCATGTTCATCAGTCTTGGCCTCAGCTGATGTTGATCTGTTTGCTTCCCCAGTAAGGGAATCCAATTCTCGACTGGTGTAGATTCCACATGGAGGTCGTGGATTGTAGGTAGTGCAAAGGAAGCTGTGTGATGGCTTGTGATCAGTTCCACAGGATTGTTTCCTCTCCCATGCAGCAAATCTAATCCAGCCTGTCTACATATGAATTTCAAAAAGCCAGTCACAATATTCAACCTCTCCTTTTCCTTCTCTTCGTTTAGGGTTCTCAGTGTAAATGCAAGTGGCTACTGTTCTGGAGTAAGGGGCCTGCACTCTGTCAGTAGTGGCAACTGCAACTGGCTTAATTAAACCCTCTTTTAAAACTAGCAGATTAGTAATCAGTGATGCAGGCCTTGATCCTGGAAAGGGTTATTTATCTTTTACTCGTGTGAATTGTCCTATTGACTTCAGTGAGACTGCTCACGTGCTTAATAAAGTGAAGCCCATATTTAAGAGATTCACAGAAGTGGGGCATTAAACTGCTGGTTATGTCAGGTCATTACATTGTGTCATTTTTCTGAGCTTCCTCTAAAATGGGTTTTATTAGCCACTGATAGATTTGGAAAAATTCATTCCAAATAATATATCATCCCCAGAAATCTTTGCCTCCACTTGACACTGTGAGATGAGACATTTCAGTTTATCTGCATCAGCCATTAAGGTAAATTTCATTGGCCTTTGGTTTTTGGCTTTTTGAAAGGGTTTTTGAGTTTTGATGTCTCCCTCGCTGTCTGCCAAACTTGCCCAAGTCTTTCGTTGCCCAGCCCAGATTAAAACATGATTCACTTTATAACTTGAGCACCTTGTAATCCTTGAAAAGTCTGTGCAGTAACTCATTGAAATACCACAGGAGCAGAACTAATACCTATGGGGGGAATTCACTTCAACTTCTAATACCCAAATGACATATTAAAAGTCACTAGCTTAGTGCATGATTCATCTGACTCACCTTGCCAAAATGCATTTTCTGCATCTAATACTGAGAACTTTGGGTTTTTTCTTGAGAGAGTTTAGCTGCTGCTCCTGGAACAGTTTTCAGTGGATTACGTTTCCATTTATGTCTTTATTTAAATCATATGGCTCAGTGCAGATCTGCACTTATGTTTGGCTTTTCAGTTACAGCCCTAAAATTAAGCTGAGATGTCAGTTATTTGGGTTTTTTTACAGCCTCAAGCTTTTGCATTTTACAAAGCTCAATTTTTCTCTTTTCGTACAAGGCAAACGGACTGTTGGATTTTTTTGATTGTTTGTTTTGCGGAGGATGGATCGCCAATGTTGCTGATTCCTTTGTCCTATCATGTCACATTCAACCCATATCTGATACTGGGGCGTTTGCAGCAAACAGCCTTGAAACTGCGGCCCGGTCTACACTAGAAAATTAGGTACCTTTAACTACGTCAGGCGGGGATGTGAACAATCCACACCCCGAGTGGCTTAGGTAAGCCAGCCTAAGGCCCCATGTAGACAGCAATAGGTCAATGGAAGAATTCTTTCTCTTGGGGAGGTGGATTTCCTATGCCAATGGGAGAATCCTTTCTGTCGGTGTAGGTATGTTTACACTGAAGTGCTACAGAGGCACCGCTGTAGCATTTTAAGTGTAGACAAGCCCTGAGTTTTTAATCCTAACCCAGCTGGAACATCAGTGTTAACTGCTTGGAAAGTTGGCATTACCTTGCTGGCATAGCTTATGATGTTGAATGTGGACTCTGTTGGACTGTTGGCCATCAAGAAGAGAGTCTTTATGAGATGCTCCTTCAGAAAATCCACAAAGGTGACAGTCTGGTCTTGGAGATCACCAAACAAAGCGCGGGGGGCGAGGTGCATCTGAAGCCCTACTACCGGCAGTTCCCGGTGCTGATCCACGGCGAGCTCCTCAGCAGCTTCATGTGGTTCTGAATACTGTGGCTCTTCTGGCACAACCCAGACGCGGTGCTGGGTCACTTTCCATATCCAGATGCTTCAAAATGGACAGATGAGGAATTAGGGATCCCTCCTGATGATGATGAATATATTTACAGCTCCAGCTACCAGTGTGTCCTGTGGTAGCTGGAACTCCTCTGAAGAGGTTGAGGCTTTGGCAGTTGTATTAACTGGTTCAGCAAATCCACATTGTGAATAAAAACTCAACTGCTTGGAAAGTTATGAAGTGATCTCAGTTCCTAGAACAAGCTGCCATTGTTCTGTGTCCTGGGATTTGAGGTCCAGGCTAGGACATCAGCTTCCCTTTAGGTTGCTGGGCAGGATTCTTAGCTGCTCTCCTATGTCGTTTACTTGCGTTTTACTCCAGCGACTAGTTTAAAAGCTTCTGCTCTTTCCTCCCACTTGCTGAGGCCATCCCTTGAGGGTGGGGCTTAAACAGAGAATTATTTGTGGGTGGAGCTAAAATGTGACACTCTGGGAGTGTCAGTGGGTGACTTGGTGACACGCAGGGCCCGGTTCCCAGGGATGCTCCTGATTCTGACATGCTCTCCCAGGCACCAAGTACCTGCCTCTTGCGTTTGGTTTTTTAAGGGGAGGCAGCTGCTTGGTTTCCCCAACCCACCAGGAGCCTAATGCAATGGAGCCTGGGTTCATGAGGGCTGTAAATGAAAGGGGGCTAGAGACAGCTGCCGCAGCACGGTCCCTTCAGCGGGAAGATCCAGGGTGCTGGGGGGAGTGCGGAGGCAATATGGCGCTGCTACAGAGCACTCATATGGGGGGAGTTAAAATTTCTTGTGGGGCTTCTAACTCCCTTCTGCCCAAGGAGCAGGATGCAAACCCAGCCTAGCTAATCTGCCCCCAACTCCTCTGAAAATCCCTCCCTGTGGTTTCCAGGGCATTTGACTCCTGTGTGACTGTTCTGTGCTGCGTGTCCTGCTCAGAGTCAAACCACCGCCTTTTCCTTTGCTTTCTTCCAGCTGCCCCATTTCCTGAGCTGCGGGGTCCCCTGTATCCCCTAGGTCCTTTTCTGCAGAACTGCTGCCTAGCCATTGGGTCCCTAGTCTGTAGCAGTTCATGGGATTCTTCTGTCCTCAGTGCAGGACTCTGCACTTGTCCTTGTTGAACCTCATCAGATTTCTTTTGGCCCAATCCTCCAATTTATCTAGATCACTCTGTATCCTGTCCTACCCTCCAGCGTTTCTACCACTCCTCCCAGTCTAGTGTCATCTGCAAACTTGCTGAGGGTGGAGTCCACGCCATCCACCAGATCACTGATAAAGATATTGAACAAAACTGGCTCCAGGACCGACCCTTGGGGCACACTGCTTGATACTGGCTGCCAACTAGACATGGAGCCATTGATCACGACCTGTTGAGTCCGACGATCCAGCCAGCTTTCTATCCACCTTATGGTCCATTCATCCAGCCCAGACTTCTTTAACTTGCTGGCAAGAATACTGTGGGAGACTGTATCAAGAGCTTTGCTAAAGTCAAGGTGTATCATGTCCCCTGCTTTCCCCTCATCCACAGAGCCAGTTTTCTCATCTATAGCTGGGGCTAAAATTGTGTTGCTTACATGATTGTTGGCAACATTAACATCTCATCAGTCAGCACAGATTTTATTTATTTACTCGTGTCATTTTTTGATCCAACATCAGTTGCCACAAGGTGTCCAGGTGCCACTTGGGCCCACAGTCGCCCCCGCGCGGGTATCAGGTCACTCCCACAGCTGCCTCCTTGCAGGAAGGAACTTTCAACTGCGAGCAGAAGAGAGAGAAATAGCTCAGGGCTGACAGGCAGTGGGTGGGGTGACATGAACCTGAAAAATTAGAACTCAGTTAATTTCTGGTATGCATGTAAATGAAGAAATGCATATGCATCAGCTATGTAAATTAGACAGTATCATTTGCATTAATTCTCCAGCTTTGTGGCCCTTCAGCCTGACCAGGCATGGACATGAAGAATCATGTTTTCAAGTGGCCTCTGATTTTTGGGTGCCTGTCTTGATTTCCGGTCCCAGTTGGAGACCCCTATGGCCAGACTTGCAAGACTGGCAGATGTCGTCAGTAGGAGCTGAGTGTTGGAAATCCGGCTCGGGGTGTCAATGTAGAGTCAAGGCACCTAGAAGGAGAGGCCACGTGCAAACAGAGCTGTCAGGGGTAGACAGCGTGCAGGGCTAGGACTGTGAAATCCTTCCCGTCCTGTATCCTCTGAGGGACTCTCGGGTATGGAGGGAGAGCTGCTAAGAGATCTCTTGCCTGACGACTCAGCTGAGCATTGTCTGGAGCGAGAGCTGGCCACGGTGACCCTGCACAGGCGTTTGTGGGTGTAAAACTCAAGGAGGGAGAAGGAATGATAGTTCTGGCTGGCAGCTGGGGGTTGGGTTTAGGCCTGACGCCCCGTCTGCTGCCTCGTTCCCTACTGGGGGGAGCAGTGTAGTGTAGGGATCCCCCAGTCGCAGTGACCAGAGGTGAGGTAGGGGCCCGTATGTTGCTGTTGAGGAGCGGGAGGAGAGGAAGCAAGGCGAGGCCATGGGTAGACAGCTAGAGAGAGAGGCCGGCCCCATGGAAACCCATCCTGCTGAGGGTCTGGGAAGAACATTAGGGGGCTGTGCTGTGAGGAGAGGGACCGTGTTCCTCCTCAGTGGGTTGAGCGGCTGTGCGTGTCTGACTGTGGAGCTATTCGGCTGCACCGTCGTCTCCTTGCGGACGTTTAGGGGGGTGCTGCCATTCCATTGCCCCAAGCCCAGGGAGCCAATTGCAGGGGACTTCCCCTGCCCCCAGTGCTGGATTAGATGGGTCCGAACTGGTCTCTGCTGAGGGGAGCTGGTGAGATCTGGTGGGCACTGGGCTCCGCTGAGCCGGGCAGGGCTGTTGTTGCTTCATTGTCTTCCAGGTCTGTTGTGATCCTCCCGGCCCACATTCCCTGTGTGGGGATGGGCTGGAGAAGGCCCCCTCCATCTTGATTATCCCCGGGAGCCGCAGGGCTTCCCTACATGGGGCTCCGGGGCACCGTCCTCAGCCCACTCAGAGCCCTGGGGACTCCTCCCACCTGGCCCGGCTTTGCCTTTGACCCTCAGAGGTTGTGTTGTTGCCTCCATCTTCCCAGCCAAAGGGATCCTGGAGTGTGTGCTCAGCACCCCCCAGCTCCCTCAGGCTCTGGGTCTGGGGGTGCTGTGCCTCACCCCAGCTAGGCAGCGTCACTGGGCTCCCGGGCCCCTGAGCCAGAGGTGGAGGGACCCAAGGGGGGTCTCTGGGGAAGGAGGGGGAATCCTTACAGCTGTGAGAGCCCTGCTGCCCGAGATGCACCCCAGGGCCCTGCTGGTGGGGGAGGGGGGTACGCTGCTGCCTCATGGGCCCTTTCCTGAAAGACCAACCCAAGGCGCAGGAGGAGCAGCCGCCTCTGCTGTCAGCTGGTCCCAGGGCAGGGCCCCCACGTTGTCCCCTGGTGCCTACAGGGGGCTCCCCTGCAGCAGGGGCTCGACCCTGATTTCACTTGGAGATGGGGGTGTGGAGCGGGAGGGGAGACGCGCTGCACAGGTGTGTTAATAAACCCGCCACGTGGAGCCAGTCCCAGGCCCGGAGCAGCGTCCGGGAGCACAGGCCCTGGCACTGTCTGTCTTGCGGGGGGAGGAGGCTGGGCCTGGCGGGGGAGCGTGACCGCCGGGCCGGGCCTGGCCGTGTGGCACCTGGAGCAGGTAAGGGAGCCCAGCAGCACGTGCCAGCCTGTGACCCTCTCTCTGTTTGCCTCCTTGCAGGATGGCGGAGCCTCGTTTTAACAACCCCTACTTCTGGCCACCCCCTCCCACCATGCCCAGCCAGGTAAGACCCCCTCCCTACCCTGCAGCAAGAGACGTGAGGAGGGGCAGCTTTTTGCAGTCGTGGGTGAGGTCCGGCTGCAGAGCAGCGCGATGCCAGGTAGTGGCTGTTGGGGCTGTAGCAGGGCCAGCTGAGACCCCGGGAAGAGCAGTGGGCAGGGCCGTGGCAGGAGGGACTGACCTGAGGAGAGATTAAAGTTGCTAAAAGCCTGTGACAAGTGGCAATGAGACACCCCCGGAGCTGTTGGGCTGGGGAGCGTCATACCAGGGAAGGGAGCCCTTTAGCGAGGCTCGGGGGGAGACAAGAAGGGACAATCCATCCCTGAGTGCCGGGAGCTATGGTGGGGTGAGTGGATTAGATGAGCTGTTGCCTCTGTGTCTCTGGTAGCTACCTGAGCTGTGGCTGGCTGGGATGGGGCAGCCCTTGGCAGGCATCCCAGTGCAGAACAGTGTGCCCGCTAGATTGCGGGGGGCGGCTGGAAGCCCAGTGCCACGTGCTGGCATGGGATCTGCCGGTGCTGGGGGCCCCACTGCATGCTGGGAAGCATGAAACTCCAGCAGAAGTCTGGCCACGCTTTCTCCCACGCAGGCACAGCTGGGAGCCCCCTTCCCCCTCCACATGTGGATTTGCAGGGGAGGGGCCATGCCCCAGAACAATGGCAGAGTTGGGGGTGGGAGCCAGTGTCCCCTGGCCTGCGCTGTGCCGGGGCTGGCAGCTTGGCCGTGGGGCCGGTCCCTGCCCTCCCTGGCAGTGACGTGTGCGTCTTGCTTTCCTCGTCCCAGCTGGACAACTTGGTTCTGATCAATAAAATCAAGGAGCAGCTGATGGCAGAGAAGATCCGGCCCCCTCACCTCCCCCCCACCTCGGTGTCCTCCCAGCAGCCCCTGCTGGTGCCCCCCTCGCCTGCGGAGAGCAGCCAGTCCATCATGTCCCTCCCTAAACTACAGCAGGTCCCAGGGTTGCACCCCCAGGCCGTCCCCCAGCCTGACGTGGCCCTGCATGCCCGGCCGGCCACCAGCACGGTCACAGGTAACCACAGCCCAGTGGCACTGGGGGTTGGGGGGGCTTCCGAGTGGGGCTAGAGGGGCGGGGGGGGCAGGACTCCAGAGGGGGGGACCCGCGTTACCTGGCAGGATCCGTAGGCAGAGGCTGGCACTGCCCCGCCCCCCCGGCCCTGCTCTCCCTCTTGGTCTGTTTCACCCGCTGCCCTTTCTGCCAACGAGGTACGAAGGTGGGACCCCTCAATGCCATGTGGCAGCTGCAGGGAATCCCCTCCTGGGCATCCACGCTGAGGGGCTGGGAGTTTGTGGGGGGCAGTGGGTCAGCCCCTCCTCCCCGGCTTGGGTCCCATAAGTGGGATCAGATGGATCAGGGAAGTCACCCCTGTCTGGGGAGCTTCCTGCGTGGGGGGCTCAGTGTCCCGCAGCCGGCTGCCCCCGGGGGAGAAGGGCGAGCCCCAACCCTGCGGAGCTGTGGCCAGTGACCCCCCTGTTTACCTTTCAGGTCTGGGGCTGGCCTCCCGTGCCCCCGCGGTCAGCACCTCGGAATCCAGCACGGGCACCAGCACCCCCTCCACCCCCACCTCCACCAGCCAGAGCAGACTCATTGCCTCCTCGCCCACCCTCATCTCAGGGATCACCAGCCCCCCGCTCCTGGACTCCATCAAGACGATCCAGGGCCACAGCCTGCTGGGGGCGCCCAAGGCGGAGCGAGGGCGGAAGAAGATCAAGGCGGAGAACCCGTCGGGGCCGCCCGTCCTCGTGGTGCCCTACCCCATCCTGGCCTCGGGCGAGACCGCGAAAGAGGGCAAAACCTACAGGTTGGAGCATACACAGCAGAGTGCCCCGGGAGCCCTGGGCTGGCGGGCAGCCCCACACCAGCCAGGCACTCCTGGCCTGGCTGCTTCCTTCCCTCTGCTGACGGGGCACCTGGCGTGGGACCAGACCCGTTCTGTTCGAGTGCCACACTCTGGCCTTCATTTGGCCAGGCCTCTGCTGGGGTGTGGCCCCACCCTCCAGGCACCCTCCTCTCTGCCAGTATGGGGGCATGAGCCCAGGACTCCTGTGTTCTAGCCCCAGCCCTAGGAGGGGAGTGGGAATCAGGGTGGCTGGGTTCCTTCTGTTCCTGGTTCTGACACTGATTCTCTGGGTGACCTTGGGCAAGTCACTTCCCTTTTCTGTGCCTCGGTTTCCCCATCAGTGGTATGGGGGACTCCCAGTTGCCTGTCTCATGGGGGACAGTTGTGTGGACTGAAAGGTCAGATGGTCCCCTTGGCTACTGACCCAGTGCTGGTGAGCGGAAGCTGGGCTCCCCCCTCCAGCTGTGCTCAGTCCCCGCATTTCTAGCTTCTGCAAACATGTCCCTGCTGTGGGACCCAGCAGAGACCGCTGCCCTGTCCCACCACACTGGCTTCCCTTGGACTTCCCCTTGCTCCCCACAGCCTACAGAACAGTGTGTGCCCATCGCCGGGCCGAGGGAGGGCAATGGGACACATCCTGGGTAGGAAGCCAGGCTGTCTGGTGGCTCTGGCCCGTGGCAGCCAGGCCGGAGTTACTCCTGGGGCAGGCTGGGGTCGCAGCGGCCTCATGTCCTGCCCTGTTCTCAGACCCTGGTCCCCGCAGCGCTGGGGCACGTGGTCCTAGAGCTGGCAGCATGTCTCCAAGGGCCAGGGCCAGGGCCAGGGCTGGGATGTGCCGCTTGTCATGCCCTTGCCTGATGCTTGCTGTCCCTCCCCAGGTGTAAAGTCTGCCCCCTGACCTTCTTCACCAAGTCGGAGATGCAGATCCACTCCAAGTCGCACACAGAGGCCAAACCCCACAAGTGCCCGCACTGCTCCAAATCCTTCGCCAACGCCTCCTACCTGGCCCAGCATCTGCGCATCCACCTGGGCGTGAAGCCGTATCACTGCTCCTACTGTGAGAAATCCTTCCGCCAGCTCTCCCATCTCCAGCAGCACACCAGGTGAGGGGCGGGGCTGACCGGGGAGCGGGGCCTAGCTGACCGGGGAGCGGTGCAATGGCCAGCACCTGGCTCGCTCTGAGCAGGTGCCACCTGCATGCCCCTGGCATCCCAGAGCAAACAGACCTCTGACAGCTGGAGCATGCCTCTCACGCCTGGCTGGCTGAACTACTTTGTCCCAGAGCGGCTGGGAAGCTGTAGCCGCACCAGTTCCTCCATCCTCCCGATGGTCCCGCAGTGCAGAGCTTTGTATGGGGAAATTACTCCTAACCCCCTGCACCCACCAACAGTGCCGGGCACTATGGGGAGAGGCCTACCATATTCATGGTCCTTTTTGGTCAATTTCATGGTCATTGGATTTTAAAAATTGTAAATTTCATCATTTAAACCTGAAATTTCATGGTGGTGTAATTCTAGGGGTCCTGCGAAAAAAGGAGTTGGGGGCGGGGGACACAAGGTTATTGTAGGGGAAGTTCATACAGCTCCCCTTCCTTCTGCACTGCTGCTGGCAGCGACGCTGCCTTCAGAGCCGGGCAACTGGCGAGCAGTGGCTGCTGGCCGGGAGCCCAGTCTGGAGGCAGAGTCACCAGCAGCAGCGCAGAAGGAAGGGTGGCGATACCGTGACCCCTCTAAAAGAAGCTTGCGACCCCCTGCAGTTGCTTTGTGAGTAGGTTACCAGCGTGGGCTGGATGAATTCCTGGAGGTTTCGTCACGTGACATTGTCTTGAATTCAAGATTAATCTTTAATTCCTGAAGAGTCGAGGACAGTCCTGGAGGGTTGGCGACCCTACTCCTGGTCAGGACCCCAGTCTGAGAGGGGCTGGTCTCCCCCAGGAAATCGGTGTGGGTTGGAGTAAAGACACACACAAGACCGGACTTCACGGGCCCTGAATTTGGTAGGGTGCTAACGATGGACTCCCATCAGGAGTCCCCGAATGCACTGGGATAAGCACAGCATGGGCCATGCCACCGCTGTCCTGTCCCGAGCCGGGCTGCTGCTGGCCCCAGTTTGTCTATATCACTGAGGTGTGTCCAGCCTTGAGCGCTCCACCTAGGAGACCCGGCTCTTGTGGGCACGCCAGTGGTGGTAGGTCTACGCCCTTGCACCAGTGTTTGCACTCAGTGAGCGTGTGGTACGTGCCCAGGTGCCAGATTTTGCCTGTGCACAGGTTCCAGCCATCCTGTTGCATGGAGCTGTGGAATCTAGAACCTCAGGGTTGGAAGGGACTTCAGGAGGTTCTAGTCCAGTGGTGGGCAAACTTTGTGGCCCAAGGGCCACACTGGGTCTACAAAATCATATGGAGGGCCGGGTAAGGGAAGGCCCTGCCCCCAATCCAGCCCCCTCCCACTTCTGGCCCCAAGCCGGCCCCCTCCCACTTCCCGCCCCCTCAGAATCCCCATCCAATCCCCTCCCATCCCCTGACTGTCCCTTCCAGAGACCCCAACCACCCCCAGGACCCCACCCAATTCCCCTGCTCTCTGTCCCCTGACTGCTCCGACCCCTATCCACCCTCCCACCCGCTAACCACCCCCCCAGAACCCCACCCCCTATCCAACCCACCCTGCTCTCTGGCTGCCCCCTCCAAACTCCCTTCCCAACCACCACCCTGGAACCTCCCCGTCCTCCTCCGCCCCCTTACCATGAGTGCTGGCCCGGCTCTGGGGGAAGAGAGGGAGCGCACGGCCTCGGCCCCCCAGAGTGCCGCCCGCGCAGCGCGGCTCCAGGGAGCGCACAGCCCCGGCCCCCTGGAGTGCTGCCCCAGTGGCGTGGCTCCGGGGGAGGGGCTCAGCGCGCAGTCCCAGCCCCCAGAGTGCCGCCCACATGGTGCGGCTCAGGGGTGTGGGGAGCGTGCAGCCACGGCCGCAGCGCTCCGCGGCGCGGCTCTGGGGGAGGGGCGGGAGCAGCTTCACTAGCAGGGGGGCCAGATGGGACGGTCCCGCGGGCCGTAGTTTGCCCACCCCTGTTGTAGTCCAACCCCCTGCTCAAAGCAGGACCAACCCCAACTAAATCATCCCAGCCAGGGCTTTGTCAAGCCTGACCTTAAAAACCTCTAAGGAAGGAGATTCCACCACCTCCCTAGAGAACCCATTCCAGTGCTTCACCACCCTCCTAGGGAAATAGTGTTTCCTAATATCCAACCTAAACCTTCCCCACTGCACCTTGAGACCATTACTCCTTGTTCTGTCATCTGCTACCACTGAGAACAGTCTAGATCCATCCTCTTTGGAACCCCCTTTCAGATAGTTGGCTGCTATATAGCCCTGGCTTTCCCATTGGGCCTGCCTGGGAGAGTGTTTCTTTGGCCACCTCCAGACCCCTAGAGCGATGCAGGGTTTGACTTCTATTCCCAGCCTTGGCTTCCTCTCCCTATGCCCCTCTGCTCCTGCGCTGCCCCCTTGCGTCAAACGTGAAGGAGCAGGAGGCCTTCACAAAGAACCTGCTGCCCCTCCACTCCGGGAGCCCACGTGGAATGAAGCCAGAGGGACAATTGCCTCCTGTGAGCCCTTGAGACAGGCCAGCTTCTGCCTGCCTCTGTGGACTGGCTCTATAAACCTCCCTCCCTCTTTCCCTTAGGGTGCCACCTGTCCAGGTTTGCCCAGAATCATCCCTCTTTCGAGGTAGCCGTGCTGGGAGATCTGTCGGGGCGCAGTACGTGGCCAGCTGGCCTGTCTGATCGGCCCACAGCCCTGGGTGTCCTGGGTTTTGTACCTCAGAGGTGGCAGCGCTGCCCTCCCTCCGGGCTGAACGAGTCAGACTCCATGATCTTGCTGGGCAGGAAATAACTGACCTGCCGGGCGGTGCCAATGCTTAGGCCGGGTCTGTCTTCCCCACGGAGTCAGCTCGAGCGAGCTCAGCTCCAGTGAGCACTGCCAGGTCTGCGCTGGTCCCGCCTGTGCTCGTGTGAGGCGCACGGACCCCTGGGGGGCTGGGCGGCTCTGTGAATACTTTCCCAGTGGATGGAAGGAGAACACCTCTGTCCTTCCAGGAATGGGGGGCATGGTGGGAAGGTACTGGCAGCCCTTGAGTGGCGCTAGCCTGTGTCCCCACACAGGGCAGGTCTTGAGCCAGCCAACTTGAGCTAAAAGCCCCACTGAATGCGAGTGAAGTTCTGTGAACGGGACGTTCGGGTTAAAACTCCGGGGCAGGCCAGGGGAGGCTGGCCCCAAGCGGCCATTGGCTAGACAGCGTGCTGGGAGCCCTGCAGCTGGGGTGCTCCGTCCCCATCCTGCTGCTGTGGGGGGGCTGGCTCCTGCTTTTATGTTGGTGGCCCCTGCAGGGCTGGAATCCAGCGTGCAAACAGACGCAGCCGCTTGGGGGACAGAGCCACATTACACCCCCTTGCTCGCTGAGCGGGGCGGGAGGGGAGAGGAGAGGGCTGCCCAGGTACCTGGGAGGGGGGCTGATTTAGAGGGCTGCTGCATTCCCCCCCTACCCCCGGTAGAGTGGGGCTGGGGCGTTGATCCCATTCTAGGCGGTGCCTGGGTCGACGTGCTTGTTGCTGTGTTCCAGAATTCACACTGGCGACAGACCCTACAAGTGCCCACACCCTGGCTGTGAAAAGGCTTTCACGCAACTCTCCAACCTCCAGGTCAGTGCCCTGGCTGGAGGCCCAGCATGGTCCATTCCGGGGGTGGCGGGCACAGAGCTCTTGGTGGGGTGGGGAGCAGAAAATAAGACACTGATGCGGGGGGTGAGGAAGAGGAGTAAACCCCAGACCTGGGTCACAGAGCTGGGCAGTTGAGGGAAAGGGGATGAGGTGATTCCAGGGAGCAGCGTCAGTGTCTGGGGACCTAGGACTGGGGGAGGGGGCGCCAATGCCCTGAGCCCTTCGGGGGTCTGTGGAGATGGATCATCGTTGGCCCCTGCCCCACAGGGGTGTCTGCTCTGCCATTGCTGTGGCCCCTGGGAGCAGAGCAGGCTGCTCTACATGGTCCCCCAGCTGCTGGGCCCCATGAGGTGGGGGCGCAGCCCAAGAGCTGCCAAGGATTGTGCCCCATAACGCTGCCTATGCCTCTCCCGCCTTCACAGTCCCACCAGCGACAGCACAACAAGGATAAGCCCTACAAGTGTCCGAACTGCTACCGGGCCTACTCGGACTCGGCCTCACTGCAGATCCACCTCTCTGCACACGCCATCAAACACGCCAAGGCCTACTGCTGCAGCATGTGTGGACGGGCCTACACCTCGGTGAGTGCGGGAAGCCGGGCGCCGGCCGAGGCCGGGACCAGAGATGCCACGGGGCAGGGTCTGTTGCAGAGCCTGCGGGCTGAGAAACGGGGGGTCTCTCTGCCCACAGCCATGGGTTCCTAGGGTGAGGAGCTCTTAGCACAGCAGTCAGGAGGGAGGCTCTTACAGTGTTGCAGGGATCAGAATCCAGCCAATTGCAAACCACCTGGTAAGAGAAAATTGCTTTCTATTGGCTAGAGCAGGGGTCTCCAAACTTTTCTGATCACACACCCCCTAGAAATTATTTTTTTGAGCAGGCACCCCCACGGGGGAAGTGCCACCCCCGCCCCCATCCATCCACTCCCTCCCACTTCCCCCCTCTAAATCTCCCCTCCTTGTCCCCTAACTGCCTCCCTGGGGCCGGTTCCCACTGCGGCGCCCGGCTCCTAGAGCCCATCTCTGCCGCGGCGCTTGGCTCCTGGGGACAGGCCTCAGCCACAGGGCCCGATTCCCAAGGCCGGGTGTCAGCCGCGGCACACGGGGCCCGGCTCCCGGAGCCTGGTCTCAGCCCCGGCTCCCAGAGCCTGGCCTCCCAGAGCCCGGCCTCCCAGAGCCCGGCCTCAGCCCCAGCTCCCAGAGCCCGGTCTCAGCCGTGGGGCCCAGCTCCCAGGGCAGGTGTCAGCCACAGCACGCAGGGCCCGGCTCCCGGAACCCGGTCTCAGCCCCAGCTCGCGGAGCCCGGTTTCAGCCGCGGGGCCCAGCTCCCGGGGCCCAGTCTCAGCCACTGCACCTGGGGCCGGATCTCAGCCGCGGGGCCTGAGGCCTGATCTCAGCCGTGGCACCCAGCTCCCGGGACTGCAGCCGCGGTGCACGGCTCCCGGGGCCAGGTCTCAGCTGCAGCCATGGCACATGGCTCCAGGCTCCCGTGGCTGCAGCCGCAGCTCCCGGGGCCAGGTCTCAGCCGCGGCACGCGGCTCCATGGGAAACCTCCCGGCTTTCCAATAAGTCAGGAGGAGCCAGACTGCCCTAGCAGCTCCTCTGCAAGCGCGGCAGCGGTCCCCTGCGGCAGGAGGAACCGCCTTGCTCCTCCTGCCACCGGGGCTGCCGTGGCGCTTGCAGAGAAGCCGCCCGGCTCCTCCAGCTGCCGGGGCCGCATGCCCCCGGGAGTGGTCTCGTGCACCCCAATTTGAAGACCACTGGGCTAGAGCCTGAAGCCTGGGCTTCTTCCTGCCAGGTGGAGGCAGGTGTCTTGGGAGAGTCGATCAGCTTGTCGCCTCTGAGTTGTCCTGCAGTGCTCCAGGCATGGGAATGAGGATGGATTCTAGGCAGGGGTATGGGGTGGGGGCTCCCTTCTGGGCACAGGGGGCACCAGGGACGGGTCAGTTCCAGCCCCACTGGAGGCAGGCGCCGGGCCCGCCCCTCCTAGCTGCAGCGCTCACCCTGCTGCCCGGCTCTCTCCCCGCAGGAGACGTATTTGATGAAGCACATGTCCAAACACACCGTGGTGGAACACCTAGTGAACCAGCACTCGCCCCAAAGGACGGAGTCCCCCGGCATCCCGGTGCGGATCTCGCTCATTTAACCTGGGGCTTCCTCGCCCCCGCTACCCTGCGCCGCTCTCCTCCCCCCAATTCCCGATCGCCAGGGGCCAGGGGACGAGCACGTGGACACCCCCAGCATCGCCACCGAGTGCCGCGCCTGCCGAGCCCCGGGGAGCGACTGGGAGGACACTCATCTTCTGGAAGAAAGACATGAACGGATTAATGTTCGGGAAACCCCCAGCCCCTGCCGGGAGAGCCAGGGACTCGTCCACAGTTTTGGTGACATCCAAAGACGATTTCAGAGCACTTTGAATCTCTGTGTTTAGTTTCTTCATTTTCTTTCTTCTTTTCCCTTCTCTCTGCCCCGTCCTCCGTCCTTCTGCCTGCTCTTTTGGATACAAGTAGAGATTGGCCACGAAGTTGGTGCTGCTAAAACCGAGAACCTGAACTGGAGCGAAAGCGCTGGATGGCCTGGCGGGCAGGGTCCCGGGCCTGGCGCTCGGGCTCCGTCAGCCTCAGGACGAGACTCTGGGACGTGCCCAGCCCAGTGGGAGGGACGGGGGAGGGGCGCTCTCCATGGATTATTTTTCAATCTTCCCTGCTCCGGGCAGCAGACCCCTCCTGGACTCTCCATCGGGAGCCAGCTTGAGGCCCGTTGAGAGGGGAAGGGGTTAACCTGTTGCCTGGAGAGGTGAGATCTGTCAGCCCTGGTGGCGCGGGGACAGGCGCTCAAGCAACAGCCAGAGGAGGGAGACCTTGTTCCCAGCAATTGCCGTTCACCGCTGGGGCTCGTCCCTCTGCCATTTCATCTGACCTCGTTGGGACATTTTGGTGGTTTCCTTTTGTCTGTTTCCTTTGTCCTGGTTCGAGCTGCGTAGGACTGGCTGGCCCGGTGCCCATGCCATGGTCTGTGCACGTTTCACTGGCGCCCTGCCCCGGCGGCGCCCGGAATGGCTGCTGGGGCTCCGCCCGGCTGGGGTAAGTGTGGTGGCTGCCGGGGAAGGAGCTCAGCCTACGACAGGGACCCAGCCGGGACTGGCCGTGCCTGTGCGCAATCCAGAGGCGGCCCTGTGGAGACCGCGGGTCCCAGCATGTGAGCACAGCGGAATCCCGCCAGGACGGAACGGGCATGGCCTGCTGGGAGCTGTCGTCGGTGGGGTTGGGGCAGACTGTGGGCGGCTCTGGTCTAGGCCCAGCTGTGGGGCTCCCTTTCCAGACCCCCACTCTGCTGGGCCAGCCATGGCGTGTGGGAGTGGAGGGGTACTTTGGCATGGTGCTGAAGATCCGGGGAGGGCGGGGGGCATGCGGGTTTCACGGCAGGAGTTTGGGAACCTCAGCAGCCCACGATCCCTCGCCCCCTCTCCTCGTCCGCCTGGTGCTAACGAGGGGTGAGTGTGAGGGACGGGGAGGGGCTCTTTGACGAGGATCGTTTTTCAATCTTCCCCGCTGTGGGCATCTAGTGCTGCTGCTCCGGGAGCCCAGGCACCACAGCAGCTACCAGGGTTTCCAGCGTGGCGGCAGCCTGGGGTCTCCTCTCTCTCCACTCCTGGATCCTGCATTTGCTTATCAAGGGGCTGGGCCCCAGGCCGAGTGTTGCATGTGGGAGAGGAGGATCCGCCCTCCAGACCCCCACCTAGCAGGAATGTCTCCGCCCCCGGTGCCATGCAGTACAACAGGCCCTTGCACTCTGGCTCTGCCCCTCCCTGCGGGTTCCCAGCAGGGCACTGGAAGCACTTTCTGCACCTTCACAGGATTCACATAGAAACCCCATCTGGTGCTGGTCCCTGCCTCTCGCCGGGCCCCTGGACATCTCAGTCCCTGGGGCTTTGGAGCAGTCGGTTGCTATGGCGGCTGCCGTGAGAATTTCCTTCTCCTCATTTGTGTGCAGGACGGGAACGAACCCACCTGCAGCGCACCTGTTGGCTGGCACAGTAACACCTGGGAGACAGCTGCCTGGGCAGTGACTCCCATGCCAGCCTCCAGATACGCCTGGGGGCTGGCCTGGTGCTGACTGGGCACAGCTCCCGTTAGCTCTGGGCACACTGTGCCCTGTGACCAGCTCCATTTCTGGCCCAGTTGTAACCCTGCCCATGCACACAGCACCCGTCACCTGTTCTGATCTTGGCTGACCATCCCTGGGCGCAGCTGGGACTGTGCCTTGGGCTGTAACTTGTGTGATGTGAAACAGGGCAGGTTAGAATCAGGTTTGAGGGTCACTTGCCAGTGGCTGTACTGAGCACAGGGGGCCCTGCAGGACTTGGGGAGCCCTTAGGACTTGGCGTTGCCCCCACACCCTGCTGCTGGCATCCGAGGTGAGCTGTGAGCTGTGGATCTGAAATTCTGATCCATTGGGGTCTGATTCTGCTGCCCTGACAAAGCTCTCCCAGAAACCAGTGGGGGAGGATCAGGCCGTGAGCCCTCCTGGGATGCAGGTAACAAACCAGCTCCCTCCGATCAAACTAAAGCACTAAAGGGGAAGAGGAAAGCCAGCGTGCCCTGGGGGTTGTGCCCAGTAGCAGGGACTGGCAGTGCCTGGGGACGTTGACTCGCTCTGTCCTGGAACCGTGTGGCTGGTCAGACGAGCGAGGGGAGAAACACAGATTATGGGGTCAGTACTCCTGGAGAACTCAGCGTTCCTTCCTCACCTCCTTTGGCACCTCCTGGAAATCAGCCCCCCAGCAGTGCAGTCCCATGGCAGAGAACCGGGGAGCAGGCTTAGGAGGGAGAAATCCAGCAGTGTGAGACACGAAGCCCTTCCCTTCCCTGCAGTCACCCCGCTGGGTGCAGTAGAGGTCCCTCAGGCATGGATCCCATGTGATTCCCTTGGGGCAGTTGGGGCACCAGCTTGATCTCTGACCTTGGGGGCACTTGGGGAGCTGCGGAGCCTGCTCTCAGGCCCGATGGACTGGAGCGGGATTCCCGCAGCCAAGGGTGCTGTGGATCTGCCTCTGCCCTCCAGAACCCCACAGACCAGTCACCAAGCAGCAAATGCAGCAGGAAGAATTATTCACAATGCGTAAATACCTCCAATGCAGCAGCTTTGCAGGGGCCTGGCCCAGCTAGAGTCAAGGGCGTCAGCAGGCCCTGCAGGGAACAAATACACTAAAGCAGCGTTTCCTGGGTGGGAACTCAAGAGCTAACTCAGCTCAGCCAGGCCTGGTAGGTAGGAGCTGGGACTAATGGAGAGCTCCCCACTGCTCCAGCTGGAAACACTGGCCGGCTGCTCGTGCACTAACCCAGCTTCTCCCAGCAGGAGGCGCTGTGCATTGCCAGAGAGAACATCCTCCCAGGCAGGAGGTGATACCACCACCTGTGGCCACTTAAGCCTTTCGCTGCTGGAACAGAAACCTTCCCAACTGGGAGAGATTTAGAACAGCACAGCGGATCCATCCCATCCCTCTCCCCTCCCAGCAGCAAATCGTTGATCCCTTCCTGTGGGGTGAGACCAATTCAGGACAGTATTAAAAAAGCAGCAAGCTGATGGGCTTGGCCTCCTCCTTGCCAGTCTCCCTGTTTGGAAAGCCATGGCCATGCCTGTGTGTGTGTGGATGGATACATGGAGTTAAATATATATATGTGTGTGTATGTATGTATATATATATATAACACCTATGTATAGAGAAGGAAGAATGCCCCCGTCCCCCAGCCCTCCAAGAAAGACTAGACAAAAACTCATATATATTATGTACTCTTTGGTTCCGTTTTGGATATTAACTGTGTTATTTTTATACACTTTTTAAGCCTTAACTATATCATTGTTTTACCAGGTTGTTTGTTTATTGCCTACTCTGTTTATTAATTTGATTCTCTTTTTCCCCTGCCCAGGCCTTTGTTTCTGAATCGATGTTGTACGATATTCAATATTGTAACCTTTTTGTCAGCATGTTAATACTGTGTAAATATGCCTCTTATACATACTGTTAACACATCTTTTTTTTTTTTCTATAAGAAAATCCAGGCTCCGTGTCTCTAGATCTAGTTATTACCTTATTAAAAAAGAAAAAGGAAAAAAAAAGGATTCTCCCTCCCCCTTCTCTCTGTCTCGCATTGTGGTTAACAGAAAGACATGAGGAGGCTGCAGCTTCCATATTGAGAGTTTGCATTATGTTGAAAAGGAAAAAGTTTTAAAAAAATCAAAACAATTTTGCTCTTTGTATTTCTGTTGTGAAACAATAAACTGTACATGCAAACTTCTGAGGGCCTGGCAGCCGTGAGGCTGTTTGTTCTGAGATAGCCGGGGAGGTGACTGGGTGGAGACCCACGCTGGGGCCATTGTATGGCTGTGGAAATCAGAGCGCCTGGGTTCTCTCCTCTGGGCTGTGTGACCCTGGCAGAGTCACGCTGTCTCCAAATCCGTTTCCCTGTGTGTAAAATGGAGCTGATGAAACTGAGCCACTGCTGACTGGTGCTTTGAGACGCACAGATGAGACTGGAAGGGGAAGTGTGATTTCACTGTGTTGGGCACTTGGTTCAGGGCGCTGTCCAGGGTCAGGAGTGTAATTTACACCCGGCACGGGAGACTCCCATTGGGTGAGCAGAGAATGCAGATTGGGTTGTATTTTATACCCCCTTACACAGGTGTGAATAATGACACAAGGTGTGAGGCAGAGGGAATCAGCCCACAGCCAACCATCATCCTGCTCCCCTCCTGTCCTGACTTGCAGTGTTAGCACTTGCTGTCTCCCAGCAGCTCACCTGGCAGAGAGAACCCACTGAGCATGCTCGGGGGAAGGTGTGCGCTCTTCAGATGCAATGGGGACCTGTGGCACCTGTAGGCTTTGTTACTCTGAGGGGCTCTCAGACACTGACTGCGTAGAATTCAAACTGTCTGGCTGGAAGGGACTTAGTCCAGCCCCCTGCACTGAGGCAGGCCCAAGTAAACCTAGACCACTCCTGACAGGGGTTTGGCCAACCTGTTCTGAAAAGCCTCCAGTGATGAGGATTCCATAACCTCCCTGGGAAGCCCTGGAATGAGCTTAACGACACTTAGAGCTGGCAAGTTTTTCCTAATATCTAACCGAAATCTCCCATGCTGCAGCTTAAGTCCATTATTTACCCCTTCCCGTAACACAAGAACCAGGGGTCACCTGTGAAATGACCAGGCAGCAGGTTTAAAACAAACCAAAGGAAGTATTTCTTGACACAACACACAGTCAACCTGTGAGACTTGTTGCCAGGGGATGTTGTGGAGGCCAAAAGCATAACTGGGTTCAAACAAGAATTAGATAAATTCATGGAGGATAGAGTCCATCAATGGCTATTGGCCAAGATGGTCAGGAATGCACCCCATACTCTGGGTGTCCCTACATCTCTGACTGCCAGAAGCTGGGCTGGAGCACTTAACGATTGCCCTGATCTGTTTATTTCCTCTAATGCTTCTGGCACCAGCCACTGTCAGAAGACCAGATACTGGGCTACATCAATCATTGGTGTGACCCAGTAATGATATGCTTATATACTTCTTGTCCTACTTTCAATGGGCATGGAGAACAATTGATCACCGCCTCTTGATAACATGTGGTGGTAACCTGTGACTGAATTACTAGCAAAATTACCATAGACAATAAAGGGGAACTGATGCAGATCGGGAGAAGAACCTATCTGAGATCTTCTGACCAATTTGAATGAATTCAAGTCAGTGGGCCTGATGCTATTCATCCCAGGGTACTGAAGGAATTGGCTGAAGAAGTCTCGGAGTCACTGGCAGTAATATTTGCAAACTCATGGATGACAGCAAAGGTCCTGGAAGAGTGGAGAAGGGCTAATGCGGGGCCCGTCTTTAAAAAGGAGGAACTGGGGAACTACAGACCAGTCAGCCATTGATCTTGATACCTGCAAAACCACTAGAGCAGTGGTTCCCAAACTTTAACAACCCGTGAATCCCTTTCACTAAAATGTCAAGTCTCGCAAATCCCCTCCTAAAAATAAATATTTCCAGGGATTTTCTCCTTTACCTGAGTATAAAAGTAGTGATTTTGGAAATATAAAATTTGTTTTTATGACATGCTTATTACACGCCATTCTTTATTATTACTTGTTGTAGCGAGGCGGTGTGGTGCCCAACCGCCCCGCAGAGGGACGAGCTTCCCCAGAGGCCAAAGGGGGCGGAGCTGGAGAAACCTGCGCCCCTCCCCCAGAGGTCAGCCGGCCGACCCGGAAGTATAAAAGCTCGGCCCCAGAGCTCACTTAGGAGGAAGCCAGCGGAGGGGCCGGAGGCCACAACCAGAGCTCCTGAACGGGAAGCCTCCGTGACCCAGCCTGAGCCCGGGAACTGGCCGAGCCTGCCCCGCGCCCGCTACCCGGAGGAAGAGGGACCGAGCCGACCCAGTCCAGGCTACCCCCGAGGAGCTTCCCAGTCTGCCCTGCGCCCGCTACCCGGAGGAAGAGGGACCGAGCCGACCAGTCCAGGCTACCCCGAGGACCTGCCGCCTCTGCCCCCAGACAGCGACTCGGAGGAGCCCATGGAGGTCACCGCGCCTCCCCAGGTCCCCTTTGAGGAGGAGTTAGGAAGTGGCCCGGGGAGTGAGTCTGATTCTATGTCAGTGTGTTGCGGTCTGGATCCCCACTGACTGCAGCAGGTCTGTTACCGCTGCTAGGGCCCCGGGCCGGGACGCAGTGGAGCGGGTGGGCCTGCGTCCCCCCTGCCACCCTTAACCGTGGGTGGCAGTCTCCCCCTCAGCCCGACGCCAGTGCTAGCTGTCTGTGGCTGCTCAGCCCCTGCTTGAGGGTCTGAGCTCCTGACTCTACCCTGTGGGTGTGTTGCCCTCCCGGCTTTCGGGCTAAGGCGTGCTGAACTGGTGCCGCTCAGGCCAGGCTGAGCACTTGAGCCCCAGGCCTGGGTATTCCCCAACCCGGCTGAGGGGTGTGTAGCGAGGCGGTCGGGTGCCCAACCGCCCCACAGAGGGACGAGCCCCAGTGCCGCCCCCCTGCACTTGTCATTACAGTATTTTTATTACTTTATGAAAACGGCAACACTTCTTCCATGAGCTCACTTTGGTAGCTGTATCACTTTGAATAAGCCTGTTATAAAACAAGGCTCCTGTGTTTCATCAAGGAGTATCAGATGTGAAACAGCATGAAGGTTTTTAAGAATCCAATTCAAACAGTTCATTCTACACAAGCATTCAGGTCTTGAGCAGTCCAGACAAACAATACACATTACAACAAAGCTTAAACTTGTTCTTCGTAATCATTTTAAAAACAACACTAAACTACCTATTTAATTTTAAAAAGAGCAAAAAATATCCACCTCCCTTTCCATTTCTAAGAAGGAGTCTTGAAGTTGAAATCTCCTCAGTGTGATAGAAATGCTGGCTTTGATCTGCTTCGCTCTTGGAAGTCCAGGGACTCCAGCCTGCTGGCCCCGTGCTGCCCAGGGTCCCCAGGGACAGCTCTATCCGCCATTAGGGATTTTTTTCCCAAGAACTCCCTGTAACATTTTGCGAAGCCCCAGGGGTTCACAAACCCCGGTTTGGAACCACTGCTCTAGAGCAATGCCTCAGACATTCAATTTGCAAATGTCTGGAGGATGAAGGGGTGATCACTAGCAGCCAGCATGGGTTTACCAAGAACAAATCCTGCCAAACCAGCTTGATTTCCTTCTTGACAGGGTAACTGATTTGGTAGATAGGAGGAATGTGGTGGACATAATATACCTGGGCTTCAGCAAGGTTCCTGACACAGTCTCACGTGATATTCTGATAAGTAAGCTGGAGAAATGTGGGGTTGGCAGAATTGCCATTAAGTGGCGTGACAAAACTCCAGGTTTGTACTCATGGGTCCTGCGCTTCCTGGCAGATTTAGGGGTCTCAGAAACTCATCTAGGCCCCAGAGTGACCTCCCTTTCTCAGTATAATTGGCAAGAGTCACCACCTAGTGAGTTACCTTCATCACAGGCCAGTATGGAAGGTGGAAAGAGCAGGGGGGAGCCTGGGCCCGCCCTCTACTCCGGGCTCCAGCCCAGGGACCCTAATAGTATCAGCTAAGATGGCTGACCTTTTATCCACAAAACACAATACAATTCCCTGGACTACTTCCCCACAGCAGTCCCTGCTTCTTCAAACTCCACTTCACCCTCACCTCAGGGCCTCCTTCCTTCTGGATGATATGTTGTCCACCACTCAGTCTCACCAACAGCACAACTTCCTCTCACAGCTCCTGACACCTGACTAACTGGGAGGTTTTTATCTGGATTCAGCCAGTCCCTGATTGGCTTCAGGTGTCCCAATTAGGCTAGCTGTTTCTACTCCTTTCTAGAAGGTTCTTAATTGGCCCCAGGTGTCTTGATTGGTCTGGAGTAGCCTTTGTTTGGCTATCCAGGGAACAAGGACCTGCACATCCTGAGACTAATATACCTGCCTTCCAGCACTCTCCTATATCCTTCTGGTCTGACTCCATCACATATCCCTCCCCCCTGCTCAACACCAAGGGGTTGGGCAACTTGGGTCGATATACAGTGCACCCGTGATAAGCTATCTGCGTTGCCGTGGCGACTTCCGGCTCTTTGTTGTATGCAGAACTGAAAGGGTTGAAGGGATAAGAACCATCTAGTCACTCTTGCATTTTTCTCCTTGTTCTGCTGCATCCACTGAAGAGGGGCATGGTCAGTCACGAGGGTAAACTGTCTACCAAGCAGGTAGTATCGCAGTGTTTCCATGGCCCACTTAACGACAAGGCATTCCCTCTTGACCACAGCATACTTATGTTCCCTTGGGAGAAGTTTTCTACTCAGGTAGAGGATTGGATGTTCTTCTTCCCCGACCATCTGGGATAGGACAGCCCCTAGTCCAACTTCAGATGCATCTGTCTGCAAGATGAATTCCTTAGTGAAATCTGGGGCTATAAGTACAGGGTCACTGCAAAGGGCTGTCCGTAGATCTGTAAATGCCCTCTCTGCTGTGTCAGTCCATCGCACCATCTCAGGTTCCTGAGCTTTTATGAGATCAGTCAAGGCACTTGCCCTAGTGGCAAAATGGGGAATAAAGCGTCTATAGTACCCCACTACCCCCAAAAATGCCCGGACTTGTTTCTTGAGAACCGGTCGGGGCCAGTTTTGGATGGCCTCTAGTTTATTGAGTTGGGGTTTCACTACACCTCGTCCCACAATGTACCCCAGATACTTAGCCTCCGTTACTCCTATGGCACACTTTGCAGGGTTTGCGGTAAGGCCAGCACGCCTTAGGGTGTCTAGGATAGCTTCTACCTTTTCCAGGTGGGTTTCCCAGTCTAAGGTATGAATAACTACATCATCGAGGTAGGCAGCTGCATAACTGGCATGGGGACGCAATAGCTTATCCATAAGGCGCTGAAAGGTAGCTGGGGCCCCGTGTAGACCGAATGGAAGGACTGTATATTGAAACAGTCCCTCTGAGGTGGAGAAAGCGGTCTTTTTCTTTGCATCTTCAGCAAGGGGGATTTGCCAGTACCCTTTAGTCAAATCCAGAGTGGTCAGGAAGCGGGCATTTCCCAGTCGGTCCACTAACTCGTCTATCCGGAGTATAGGATATGCATCGAACTGGGACACTTCATTCAGCCTACGGAAGTCATTGCAAAACCTTGTGGAGCCATCTGGTTTGGGTACTAGCACGATCGGGCTAGACCACTGACTGTGGGACTCTTCAATTACCCCTAACTCCAACATTTTCTTTACTTCTGCTCTGATTTCTTCTCTTTTGGCTGCTGGCACTCGGTAAGGTCTCATCGTCACCTTGGCCCCAGGGTTTGTAATGATGTGGTGATATGTCTCAGTTGTTCGTCCTGGCCAAGATGAGAATACATCTTGGTTCCTGTTGATCATCTCAACCACCTCCTCTCTTTGGGCTGGTGTTAAATCAGGAGATATCTTCACCTGCTCGGGGTTCTGGTTCTCCTGCAATGGGTCCTTGTGAGCAACTACACACGCTTCTTGGGTATGCCAGGGTTTTAGAAGGTTGATGTGATATATCTGCTCTAGTTTTCGACGTCCTGGTTGTATCATCTTGTAATTCACTTCCCCAACAGGTTTGACTACTTCATAGGGCCCTTGCCAATGGGCCAACAACTTACTTTCGGCCATGGGTACCAGTACCATTACTCGGTCACCGGGTTGGAACTGACGAACCTTGGCTTGACGGTTGTAGTAAGTTCTCTGAGCCTCTTGGGCCTTTTCTAGGTGCTCCCTCACTATGGGAGTGACCCGGGCTATCCGGTCCCTCATTTGTAGCACATGTTCTATAACATTCTTCCCCTCACTTGGTTCCTCCTCCCAAATTTCCTTGGCTATGTCCAAGATGCCTTGGGGGTTGCGTCCATACAGTAGCTCAAAGGGGGAGAATCCAGTGGAAGCTTGGGGGACCTCACGGATGGCAAACATGAGGTACGGTAGTAGGTTGTCCCAGTCTTTCCCATCCTTGCTTACCACTTTTCTTATCATGGCCTTGAGGGTCCTGTTGAATCTTTCCACCAGACCATCAGTTTGTGGATGGTAAACTGAGGTCCGCAGGGTCTGGACATGGAGCAGGGAACACAGGTCCTTCATTAACTTGGACATGAATGGTGTTCCTTGGTCTGTGAGGATTTCTTTTGGCAGCCCTACCTGGGCGAAGATTGCCAATAATTCTTTGGCAATGTTCTTGGAGGCTGTGTTTCGTAAGGGGACAGCTTCTGGATATCTGGTTGCATAGTCTAGGATGACAAGCACATACTGATGGCCTCGGGTTGTTCTCTCTAGTGGTCCCACAAGCTCCATAGCGATCCGCTCAAACGGAACTTCAATGACCGGCAGGGGAACCAAAGGAGCTCTTAGATGTGGACGAGGGCTGTGCAGTTGACATTCAGGGCAGGAGGCACAGTACCGCCGGACATCTTCATGTACCCCCGGCCAGAAGAACCTGCGTAAGATTCGTGCCTGGGTTTTCTCCACTCCCAGGTGTCCTCCAAAAAGGTGACTGTGAGCGAGGCTTAATATTGCCTTCTGGTGTTTCCGGGGCTCAAGGAGCTGGTGTACCTCTTGCTCCTGCATTTGTGTGACCCGGTATAGGAGATTCCTTTTTATCACAAAATAAGGCCCTGGCCCCTGGGCCTTTCCCTCTATAGGTACTCCATCTATTTCAGTCACCTCCTTCCTGGCGTTCTCGTACCTTGGATCTTCCATCTGGTCTCGTCCAGAAGTCTTTCTCTCGGGACTTATCAGCCTAAATTCTGAGGGACCTAACTCTGCCCTCTCGCCTGGCTCTGAGAGGTTGGGGTTGGAACCAGTTTCTGACCCCTCTTCCATCTCAGGGCTCTCCCCTTCAGTTGCCTGTGTTCGTCTGCCTATACAGGCAGCCCTCTGTCCTTGCATCAGGATTCGGGTACCCAAGGCCTTGGCTGCCCTTCTTTCTCTTTTGGTCTTCCGACCTTTCCCTGGGACAGGGAATAGCTCCTGGGATATTTCTGCGAAAAATGGGAGGTGACATTCTGTCGTGGAAGTCTCCTGAAGTTCGGGGAGCTCCCCTCCCTCCAGCTCCTCTGGTGGGAGCAAGTTCCCAAACCCAGGGAAATCTCTCCCTATGAGCACAGGGTATGGAAGGTTTGGGACTACACCTGCTTTCACCCCAAAGACATTTCCCTGAATTTCAATTTTTACTGGTATGATGGGATAGTAACTAACAGTCCCATGGACACAGGTTACCCCTGTATGCTTTGCCTGCATTAACTGGCTGCGCTTCACTAATTTACCTGAAATTAAGGTGATAGCACTCCCCGAGTCTACAAGTGCTATAGTTTCTACCCCATTCAACTTTACCTGCCTTGTATATTTATGTGGGGTGACTGCGACCCCTACAAGATTAAGTAGGCTGCAAGGGTCTGTTCTGTCCCCCCAACTTGCACTGCATTGGCTCTGTGACATTGGGGCACTGAGCAGCTATGTGCCCCAACTCCCCGCACCCGTAACACCTATAATTGCTTCTAGTCACTCCCCTATCACGTGGGTTAGGGGTTTTAGTCCCAAGACCTCCCCCACTCAGGCCTTTCCCTTCCTTCTGGGTTCTCAACTGGTTTTCAGCCTCCGTCGTCTTCCACCTCGGACCTCCCAGGGGTTTGGCTGCCTGACCCTCCAAGGTCGGGGTCGAATGTTTGATTAGTGAGGGGCCTTCCTGGGGTAGCTGGGTCAATTCCCTGGCTGTTATCCGTCTTTCCACCAAGGCGATCATTTCGTTGTAGGTGGACGGATCGTTCTGGCATACCCACTTTCGGAGATCTGGCGGCAGTCTCCACATGTAATGGTCCAGGACCAAAGTCTCTAAAATCTCCTCCGGGCTGCATGCCTCAGGCCGTAACCATTTCCGAGCGAGGTGTATGAGGTCGAATAGTTGCAACCTCGGAGTTTTGTCCTCCCTGTATATCCACTCCTGGAACCTCTGGGCCCATACTGCTGTTGTCACCCCTGATCGCGCTAGGATCTCTGCCCTCAGTCGGGAATAGTCAGCGCCATCCTCGGTAGGCAGATCAAAGTAGGCCTTCTGGGCCACTCCGCACAAAAAAGGGGCGAGAATGCTGGCCCACTGCTCCTGGGGCCATGCCTCCCGCTGAGCAGTCCTTTCAAATGAGAGGAGATACGCCTCTACATCATCATCTACCGTCATTTTCGACAGACAGCCAGCAGCTCTCCATACTCACGACCCCTCAGAACCTTGGTTTTTGGTGGTGAGGGCTTTCAGTTGATCTACCACCTCTCGCAAGAGGGCTCGATCCTGAGAGGCCTGCCCTATCAATAATTGATTAGTTTCTTGTTGTACCCGCAGGGACTCCTGTTGTGCCATAGCCTGGGCTCGGGTGGCCTCCTGCTGGGCTGCAGTGGCTTGCAACAGTGCTTTTATTACGTCCTCCATTGTAGTGAGAACACCCCAAACCCGGTGCATTTTTTTTTTTTTTTTTTTTAAAAAACCCTCTCCTTTTTTTTCTGCTGCGCAGTGAACAGTAAGTCAGAAAATCCCACCCCTGACACCAGTTGTGACAAAGCTCCAGGTTTGTACTCGTGGGTCCTGCACTTCCTGGCAGATTTAGGGGCCTCCCTTTCTCAGTATAATTGGCAAGAGTCACCACCTAGTGAGTTACCTTCATCACAGGCCAGTATGGAAGGTGGAAAGAGCAGGGGGGAGCCCGGGCCCGCCCTCTACTCCGGGCTCCAGCCCAGGGACCCTAATAGTATCAGCTAAGATGGCTGACCTTTTATCCACAAAACACAATACAATTCCCTGGGCTACTTCCCCACAGCAGTCTCTGCTTCTTCAAACTCCACTTCACCCTTACCTCAGGGCCTCCTTCCTTCTGGATGATATGTTGTCCACCACTCAGTCTCACCAACAGCACAACTTCCTCCCACAGCTCCTGACACCCACAGCCACCTGACTAACTGGGAGATTTTTATCTGGATTCAGCCAGTCCCCGATTGGCTTCAGGTGTCCCAATTAGGCTAGCTGTTTCTACTCCTTTCTAGAAGGTTCTTAATTGGCCCCAGGTGTCTTGATTGGTCTGGAGTAACCTTTGTTTGGCTATCCAGGGAACAAGGACCTGCACATCCTGAGACTAATATACCTGCCTTCCAGCACTCTCCTATTTCCTTCTGGTCTGACTCCGTCACAGTGGGTACGTAACTGGTTAAACAACTGCAAACAAACTATTAATGGAATGATGTTAGATTGGAGGAAGGTTTCAAGTGGGGTTCCACAGGGACCTTTTCTGGGTCCAGTATTATTTAACATCTTTATTAAAGCCCTGGAGGTAGGAACAGAGAGCACACTGATCAAGTTTGCAGATGACACAAAGCTAGAGGGAGTTGCCAACCCTTTGGAGGACAGAACTAAAATCCAGAGGAATCTTGATAAATTGAAGAACTGGACTACAGACAGCAAAATGAAATGCCACAAAGACAAATGTCCGGTGCTACCCTTGGGGAAGAAAAACCAACTGCACAAATACAGAAGGGGGGGATAAGTGGCTTGGCAGCACCACTGCTGAAGAGGAGCTGGGAATTGTGGTGGATCAGAACGTCAACATCAGTCAGCAATGCAAGGCTGTTGCAAAAAACCCAAATGCAGTTTTAGGTTGCATGCAAGTCACAGGAGGTGATAGTACCGCTCTACTCAGTGCTGATTAGGCCTCAGCTGGGGCACTGTGTCCAATTTTGGTCAGCAATGTATAGAAAGGATGGAGAGAAACTGGAAAAGGTGAAGAGGCGAGCGACAAAGATGATCAAGGGATGGAACGCAGCCAAAGGAGCAAACGCTGAAGGAACTGAATATGGTTAGTTTGGAAAAGAGGGGGTAGCAGAGCCGGTCCGGGCTGGGAACGGAATGGAACAGGAGCGGGCACAGAGGGAGCCTGGCCCCTTCACCCAGCACCTCTCCCATCTCCCACACAGTGCCCCTATCCCCATAGAGACCCCTGCACCTCTCCCCATAGAGATCCCTGCCCCTATCCCCATAGAGACCCCTGCTGACACAACCCCCGTTGGGTGCATCCAACAAAGTGGGTATTAGTCCAATTAATTTTAGGATTAAATATTTTTACTATACCATACCCCTGCACCCCCATAAATACCCCCTCCCCCCGACACAACCTCCACTGCTGTGAGCACCCCCATCCTCTACCCCCCATAGATACTAGAGTCACTGTGGGTCCCTATGTTCACGGACCTGTCCAGATTTTTTAGCTTAAAATAGCATTGGGGGGGAATCTGCTGCCATCTGAACAGGTCCCGGATTTCAAGCAGCAGCCAGGGCAGAGCCCCACCCCGGCTGGACTGCCTCCGCAGTGGGGAGGAGGGACGGGTGCGGGGGGAGAAGGGAGAGGGCGGTGGTGGTGGGATTCCTCAGTCCACGCTGGCCGCAGCCGGCTGCGGAAACCCGGGAGAAAAAAGCCAGGAGTGTGGTAGGAGCTTTTAAGCCTTGCGGGAGGGTGGGGTGGGGTGGTAGCAGCTGGGGGAGGTGGGGGGCGGAAGAGAAGTCCTGACACTGGGCTGCCTCGGCTGGGCTTCCCTTAGCCTGGGTCAGTTATTCAGCTGGTGACGCCACCAACAGCACTTCAGAGGCTGGGCTCTTTCAATGGTTAATTCCTTCAATCCTGGGACATCCCAGGTTCTGAATCCTGCTCATTTCAAACAGCAGGAGCCTCCTTCCACCTGCAGAGCACAAGGCCGGGGGTGCACACGCGGGGCATTAGCAGGCTCTCACCAGCCCCAGGCTGCTATTTCACATCCAGACTTTACAGGCACAGAAGGCAGCAGCGCTGCACCAGGGAGGGATTTTGTCCTTTCTGAAGGCTCAGCTCACCTGAGTGGAGGGATGCAGCAAGGGAATTCCCTCCGCCCCAAATCAAAACCCTCTGTGCCCTGGTGGGAGACATCCAGGCTCCACTGGAGACAGATAATTGCAGCCCTGCACTGGGGGCTGTTCAGAACTGCGCTGTCCCACCGCGCTTCCAGGAGGGATTGTGGGCATAATTCAGATGAGGGGAGACCCAAGCAGCCGGCACAAAGGTCAAATTGCCTGCATCAGGGATGTAGCTACTAACACTTCAGCCTCCCATCAGAGTTGGCTTTGATCACAGAAAGTCTAAGTGACCAGTCAAGGGTCACACAGGGAGTCTGTGTCGGTGCAGGGAATTAGCCTGGGACTAGGGAGATGAGGTTCAACACCCTAGCCCCTGGACTAGATCGTCCTTCCAGATAACTCCCATCCTATCCTACCCTGCCCACTAACACTTGAAACCTCTCGACCTTTAAGATCTTTCAACTGTACAACTCCACTGAATTTTATTGGGAAACTTCTGAATTTGTGGGCCAGTGTTGCCAGGTGCCCAGCTTCTCCTCTGCGGTGGTGAATGCCCTCGAGGGCCGTTGAATGTAATGAGATTGAGGGCACTCAGCACCTTCCTGATGAGATCCTTGTGGCAGGGTCAAGACTACAGCATGAGCTGTCTGGCCAGATTAGGAAACATTTTGATTACCAAGCGGCTACGATGTGATCAGAATTTCTTGCCGGGGTGGGGTGTTGGATAAGTTGGGAGTTCTGGGGTGGGAGCTATCCGGGGTGGGGGTGTGGAGAGGAGTTGGGGCAGTTAGAGGACAGGGAGCAGGGGGAGTTGGATGGGTCGGGAGTTCTGGGGTTGCCTGTCAGGGGGGCGGGGAATGGTTGGAAAGGCGTGGGAGGCCCAGGGGTCTGTCTAGGGGCAGGTGTGTGGATAAGGGTTGGGGCAGTCAGGGAGACAGGGAGGGGATAGGTAGGGTCCTAGGGGAGCAGTTAGGGTGGGGGAGGTCTCAGGAGGGGGCAGTCAGGGGACAAGGAGCAGGGGGCAATTGGCGGTTCTGAGGGGGCAGTCAGGGGGTGGGAAGTGGGAGGGACTGGGTGGAGGCAGGGTGGGGCTAGGCCGGGGTTTCCCCTGTCCTCTTTTTTTTTTGATTGTTGAAATATGGTAACCCTAAGCCTGTCACACACTCCCTGGCACAAGGGGGTTTCTCAGGAGGGAACAGCTAACCTTCATCTCTGCTCCTCCTCCTCCTCCACAGTCGCTGTGCTGGGGCGCAGGAAAGGTGGAGCCCTGCCCCAAAGCTCGGTGCTGCTGGCAGGGAAAGGGCTGGGAGGAGTCCTCCTCTCTGGCCCCAGGCCCAGAGCAGCCTGCCTGCACCCAAACTCATCGCCCGCCCTACCCCACCCCAGAGCCCACACCCCCCAGCCAGAGCTTACCCCCCCCACTGCACCCCAACCCTCTACCCAAGCCCTGAGCCCCTCCAGCACCCAAACCCCTCATCTCCAGCCCCAGTCAGAGCCCTCCCCCACATCCCAACCCTCTGCCCCATGCTACATTATATTATCCAATATTCATTTAAAAAAATTATAATAAGCAATGCTCTGGGAAAAGGGGGGCACGCAAGGTAAAAATTTTGTCTAGGGCGCAAAATATCCTTGCACCCTCCCCTGCCCTCGCTCGCCCAGTGTGTGCTGATATTTCGCTCTTGCGATCTGGTCACCCTAGCTGGATGCCCCATGTTATTTGTAAAGGGGAGGGTGAAAGCTTCACTCAGGGCTGAATCCCTGAGGCTTAGCACCTGGAGGCTGAATTTGAACAGCCGGAGACAGGGGTCTTAGAAGAGCGCAGCGCTGGCCTAGAAGGATCAGGATGCCTTGAGGCAGCAATTTGAAGCTGAAAGCCACTTACATTTGTTGCTCTGCTTGGGAGTGCAGTGCTCGTAACGCTAGGAGGTGATTATGAGTGGTGCAGATGATCCACTGGGAAGGTTACGGAAATGGCCTGGTGCTTTGCAGGGCTCTGTTTGCTTTTCATTAATGGAATCAAGTTTCCTTCAAACCAAAACAATAATTCCTAGGGCTAGAGTGCAGCTGGGACTGGACAGCTGCCTCTCTCCAAATGCTTATGAGGTGCAGCAGCTCGGCATTGCTCCAAGCAGGTGATCGCCTGGTGTGTGGAGCAGGCCTGGCCAGCTGGAAAGATGCGCTGAGACCACTGTGTGCGTCACCAAGCAAACAGGAAGGGGACTTTCAAAATTCCCAGGAAATGCAAGGGATGAGGCCCACGGTTGGTCACCTGAGGGCAGAGCAGTAGAGTTCAAACCGATGACCAGAGAGGCGAGATCAGGCATTGTGGGACGCCTCCCCAAGGCCAGTCGCAGCGCTGTAATCACCACGGTGTCTAAACTGGCACTGCAGTGCAGTAGACCCAGCACAGGAAGCTGTATGCCTCTCATCGGGGTGGGGTTTTATAGCGCTGCAATGGTGCAGTTTCTGCACATTAAGTGGCTTGGCCGTGTGCACACGTTGGGAGCTACTTTCCTGCGCAGAAACTTGCCAGTGTAGACAAGGCCTTCCAGCACTGTGCTGCTGGCCTAGTGTGAGATCTTGGGTGGGGTGAATGAGCATAGCCTGCAACCATCATACTGCACAGCAACTGAGTATGTCCCTGGCTATGGAACATCTTTTTAAAAAAAACCTAAGGAAATTCCCAAGCACAAAACTCTGAGCGGAGGTTAGGGCTGACAGTACATGGCAAATTAGTGGGTGTGTTAGGGCTGAATCCCCACTCTGGCACATCGAGTGCAGAAGATGGGGCCCACAAAGATTTAAAAAGTTAATACTTGCCACTGGAGGCGTGTATTGGGAGTCCAAGGTTACAGCTTTTCTCTGACCTTGGTGGGGGTAGATGCTGCCACCACCCAAATGCGAAAACCTCCTTGAACCCCGGAAGGAGCACTTGGGAATGCCTCCCTGTGGAGTATCCTCAGGCCCTTTCACCCCTCGCTGGGGAAGAGCTGAGAAAGAAAATAAAGAAAATTAACTGTTGACATCAGCTAATTAAACAACGTGCACAAACCTCTTAGGACACAAAATCCAATCCTGTTCTTAAAAAAGGTAAATTTTATTAAAAACAAAAGGAAAAAATACATCTGGAACTTAGGCTTTTGCTAGATTTTAAAAGAGCAATTCCAAAAATTAATCTGAACCCCAAAGAAAGCTATTTTGGGTGCTTGAAGGTTACAAGCAAACAAAAGCATCTGGGGTTAGCGCAGAGGAGATTCGCATGCCACAATAAAGAAATAAACCTGATCGCAACTATGTAAACACTGTTACTATTCAAGAAAGAGATCTTGGAGTCATTGGGGATAGTTCGCTGAAAACATCCACTCAATGTGCAGCTGCAGTCAAAAAAACGAACAAAATGTTGGGAATCATTAAGAAAGGGATAGATAATAAGACAGAAAATATCATATTGCATCTATATAAATCCATGGTACGTCCATAGCTGGAATACTGCATGCAGATGTGGTTGCCCCATCTCAAAAAAGATTGATTGGAATTGGAAAAGCTTCAGAAAAGGGCAACAAAAATGATTAGGGGCATGGAATAGCTGCAATCTGAGGAGAGATTAGAAAGACCAGGCCTGTTCGACTTGGAAAAGAGATTTCTAAGGGAGATATGATAGAGGTCTATAAAATCATGACCTGGTATGGAGAAAGTAAATAGGAAAGTGTTATTTACTCCTCCGCATAACACAAGAACTAGGGGACACTAAGTGAAATTAATAGGCAGTAGGTTTAAAACAAACAAAAGGAAGTAGTTTTTCACACAATGTACAGTCAACCTGTGGAACTCCTTGCCAGTGGATGTTGTGAGGCTAAGGCTATAAGAGGGTTCAAAAAATAACTAGATAAATTCATGGAGGTTATGTCCATCAAATGGCTATTAGCCAAGATGGGCAGGGATGGTGTCCCTAGCATGTGTTTGCCAGAAGCTGGAATGGGCAATCGGATGAATCACTTGATGATTACTTGTTCTGCTCTTTCCCTCTGAGGACTGTGATGGGGCAAGGCCGGATGGCTATTGGCAAGTGCTGAAGAACAGATATGTTAGTCTCAGGCGAAACAAATCCCTGGTACCACTGGAACCTTCTAGAAATCAGTAGAAACAGCTAGACTGATTGGGAAACCTGAAGCCAATCAGGGACTGGCTGAAACCAGTTAAAATCCTCCCAGTTAGTCAGGTGGGGGTGGATGTCAGGAGCTGTGGGAGGAAGTTGTGCTGTTGGTGAGACTGAGTGGTAGACAACATATCATCCAGAAGGAAGGAGGCCCTGAGGTAAGGGTGAAGTGGAGTTTGAAGAAGCGGGGACTGCTGTGGGGAAGTAGCCCAGGGAATTGTATTGTGTTTTGTAGATAAAAGGTCAGCCATCTTAGCTGATACTATTAGGGTCCCTGGGCTGGAGCCTGGAGTAGAGGGCGGGCCTGGGCTCCCCTGTTTCTGCCTCCCCTAATTAATCACTGAGATTGGGAGACAGCAGAGACTGTGCCAGGAAGGATAGTTTCTCCTCACTGGTTTATGATGAAAATGGCTCAATAGGCTGTGACCTTGTCTCTAGAGAGAGAAGGGCCACATGGAGGGTCACAGTGAGCCTCTGAGGCTAGTGAAATCCGCCAGGAAATGCAAGATCCACGAAGATAAGGACAGAGCTTTGTCACAGGACCTGGCATTGGCCACTGGCAGTAGACAGGATACAAGACTAGCTGGACCTTTGATCTGACCCAGTATGGCCGTTCTTATGTTGAATCTAAAGCTTTCTTGGGAATTCAGCTTAAAGGTTACAAGCGAACAAAAGCATCTGGGGTTAGCACAGAGGAAATCCACAAGCCAGAATAAAGAACTAAACCTGATCATGTCTGTCTAAATGTTCCCTGTCTCCAGGATTCCTTCTAGGTATGGAAGAGAATTTTTCATACCCGGTTCAAACCTTACACATCATTCCTTCTTATAGCATTGCTGCTCTGTGGCCTTGCAGTCCAGAGAGAACAACTGACAACAAAGGGAAGTTTTTTCCCAATTTAAGAAAGTTCTAGCCCTCCCATTGGCTCTTTTGGTCAGGTGCCCACTCTTTTTCTTCTTCTTCTTTTTTGTACCTATGCAGGAAGGCTTTTTAACCCTTTATGGTTAAAGCAAGCAGAGAACAGCTATCAGGGATTTTACAGCTCACTGCCTGGCTGTGTGTCCATAAAAGGGAACTACCCCTCCTTCATTTAGCACAGGGTGATAAGCATCCCGTTATTCGTGTAAGAGGGGGAAACGGGAGCTTGTGCCCTTTGCTACTTCCTGGCGGTAAAGAGAGCTGGAATGTTCGTGTGATCAAAATGGTTTGGTCTGGTTTGTTCTGCTGGAATTCAGGTCTTGTCTAGGGCCAATGGAGTATTGCCAGGTTCGTGGGTCTCATCCTGCCCCACTGCAGCCAAGGACAGCCTGAGCACTGACTGTGAGGGCAGGAGAGGCACAGGATCACTGAGTGGGAATGGTTTTCCTGCTCTGCACTGAGATGAAATGGAGACAATTGAGATTTTTTTGCAACCTGTCCCCCAAAAAACAAAAAAGGGAGGGAGAGAAACCCTAGAATAGCTGGCAGCCTGGTAGCTCAGGCACTGCTGGGATGTGTCTGTGTTGAGCAAGGAGGCATCCCAGAGGCAGCAGCTGCATGACACAGCTGGAGGAATTGTTTGCCGTTGTGGTGATTAGTGCATCTTCTGCAGAGCAACACAGATCTAAATGTGATCTCACCCCCCCCCCGGTAGGAACCCTGCAGTCTCCAGAGACCATGGGGACATGCCCCTGAGAGGGAAAGAGTTTACTAAGTCGGTTTTATGGCAGTGCAAACGTGGCTGAAGAGACCCACTTGAGCGAGACAATCCGTGTCATGTTTGGACCCTTTGGGCTCTGCCTTCTACAAGTTCTTCTCTCCTCTGATAAGCTGGGCGGCTTCCTAAGACCTCCAGAGACCTTGGTTAAGTTCTTGTTTCCAAAGGCTGCGGTCTGGAGTGTCATCTTCTCATTGTCCACAGTCACATCCATTTCTTTGAGGTCTCGTGTGCACACAATGCGATTGTGGGTGTCCTTTGGGTATTGTGTGGTAGAGGATGCCCTTTGGGATGCGCCTGTCATTCAGTCAGCACACACACGCCTAAGCCAGCAGAGGCGTGTCTGTTTGAGCAGTGTTTCCATGCCGGCTCGTTTGATCACCTCCATGTTTATGACTCTGTCCCTAGGAGATGCCAACGATTCGACAAAGGCAATGCCTGGGAAAGCCGTTGAGCCTCTTTGCCTGATGATATAAGGTTCATGTCTCACTCCCATACAAAAATGTGCTGATGACACATGCACGATACACACAGATCTTTGTGTGTTCTGCCAGTGTGTTGTTTTGCCATAGCCTCTTGTTTAGATTAGATGTTGTGGCCATGGGTGCTCCAGGACTACTGGGTGCTGAGCGCCCACCGGCAGCCCCCCAGTTCAACATCTTGTGCTTCCCCCAGTGCCTTCCGCCTGCCGGTAGCCCCATAGATCTACTCCTCCCCCTCCCTCCTAATGCCTCCCACCTGCCACAATCAGCTACTCCGCAGTTGGGCAGAAGGTACTGCGGGGGAGGAGGAGAAGCAAGGACTGTGCACGGGGAAGGGGGCAGTATGATGGGTTGAACCCCCCCCAATCCAGGATGCCACCTGTTGTACTGGGGTCCCATTGAGCCCATCCGTTCCGCCAACCTGGGCTTCCTCACTCTGTCCTGGTAAGTTAGGCCCTTAAGCCTTCTCTAGCACATACACAGGTAAGATCACACACAACTGAAGTCAGCTCTGTGGGAGCATTCAGGTCGGGGAGTTACCCAGCGCTCACCTGCATCCGTCCCTTGGGGTGTAAACCCAAAATAATATTGTCTTGTGTGGTATAGAGAGATCTATACAGTGCAAGCTCATAAAAATCATCCCCTCCATCAATGTGGAGGGAGATAGCTACTGCTCCCTCCTCCCCCAAGTATGAATTGCACAAACTGGGTTTTGAAATAAACAAAAAACAAGTTTATTAACTACAAAAGGTAAATATTAAGTGATTATAATGGACAGTAAACAGAACAAAGCAGATTACTGAGCAAATAAAACAAAACACACAAGCTAAGCTGAATACACTCAAGAAACAGGTTACAAAGTGTAATTTCTCACCCTAAAGGTTGTTTTGGGCAGGTTTCAGAGTTTCTGCAGCTCAGAGTTCCAGTTATTGCTCTTCAAAGACTAGACCCTTGTCTCATCCCTGCCTTTCTCCAGTTTAGATTCTTTGTTTCTTCAGGTGTTTTCAGCAGTCTTCCTTCTTGGGTGGGGAGGCAAGGAGAAGAGCCATGGTTGACTCATTTCCCAGCCTTAAATAGAATTTACATAAGGTGGGAGCCCATTGTTGTCAGTGGAAAAGTACCAGCAGAGTCTAAGGTGGTACTCCGTACCAGGTGACATCACCAGATGACCTTGCAGTGTTAGAGCAACCATGAGACAAGGTTTATTTGTAAGGTCCATAGGAAGGAACTCCAGGAAGATGAGCTCAGCATCTTTGAAAACCCATTGTCATTCCTAATGGCTCATCCAGGCTGATTGTATAGTGTCTGGTGGACGTTTCCCAGGTGTAACCACAGTTGTAATTGTTACATAGTCAATATTCCTAATTTCAGATACAGAAATGATACATGTATACAAATAGAATAATCATATTCAGTAAAACAATCTTTCCAATGATACCTTACAAGACCCATCTTACATAAAACATATCTTCATTATGCCATATTTATATCATAATATTTCTATGAAGAATATGGGGGATAGCATCACACTTCTCCCCTTAGATTACTGCTGGAGAGTTGGTTACTGACCAATGCAAAGGCAGTGTGCCTAACATTCTCTGTTAATCTTTAAGGTCCCACCATCCTCCTCATTGTCTTTAGTTCTTGGTTATCTCATGTCTTAGTGTTACGAAAAATTATTCTGTCACCCACAGGTGTTTTTTTACAAAGTTCTGGGTATCTTTTTCCAAGTTGCCTGACGGCCTTTTAGCATACAGCATTGTTAATACATGATATATACTAATATCTTCTAGCGTGTAGATGTCTTGGCATTTAGCCACCAAGACCATGAGGTGGTGTGCCTCAGTTTCCCCTTCCACACAGCAGTCTAGATTGGTTATGTTTTCTCTGCCTTGCCAAGCTCTAAGCCTCTTTACAGATATTACCTGAGAAATAGTATCTTACAAGACTTCCTTGTTACCACTCCTAGTTTGTAGCAAAGTTTCTTCCAAAAATCATGCATGTTACATATTTTTAACGTATCAAATTCTTTGTCTAAACAGCCCTACACTTGGCTTGATGGCATGGCTGTGTCTGTCTGTCTGTCCTGCGATGACTCAGGAGCGCTAGAGCTGATCGATTCTAGAACTACAGGACTTGGTCTATTGATTTTGGTGAAACACAGGAAGAAGGAAATGGGGGACTGTAGGGAGCCAGGGTGGCCTCCCTCTGAACCAGAGGGGAAAGAACCACTCTCTCAGCCCAAGTGGGTGGGGCCACACCAAGCTGGCTCCACCCTCCCAGAAGGAGAGGGGTGGAACAGGAAGTACAAAGGCCCTTAGCTCAGTCAGGGCAGCACCAGGGAGGGAGACAGACGCAGACGCTGGCTGCTCCCTCCACACCCTGCTGCCGAGCCAGGGGAGGCCCTGGCCCAAGGGAGTCCTAGCCTGGAGGAAGGACTGGGGTTACCTGACCTGCCAGCCGCGGAGTACCCCAAGGGACTGCCGGAGCCCAGCAGTGACCTGTGCCTGAGCGAGGCAGACGCTGAGGGGGAACTGGAGCTGCCAGCGGCTGAATACCCTGACTCCTGCTGGTGCCCCCTTGGCTGAGGGGCCCACCAAGGGCTCTTACCGGCACACCGCCCAACACTAATTCCCCCATGACTGGAAGGTGTGACTAAGGCCTCTCAGAGAGGCAGTAGCTCCCCACCGCCCCAGCAGCTCGGCAGACCTACTGACCCTCATACAGGGACACATGGAGCCCCAGCCACCTCTGGAATAGGTCAAAAATTCACGTGATGGATTGACACCTCTTAGAATAACACACATATCCTCCCAGCCAAGTCCAACTTGTTGACACCCTGAATGACATCTCCCAGACAAGAAGAAAAGAAATAATAATCGTGTGTGGGGCTGAATGGGACAGGCTCAGAGAGCCTCTGCCATGGAGGGGAGGAAGTTTGAGTCCCTTAACTAGAAGAGCAGCAGAGGTGATACACAGGAGACTTATGGGAGGGATGCCAGGAGCCCCACTGGTGGGCGCTGAGTTGGGTCGACAGAAGCTATGAAGCGAATGACACCGTAGTTGATATACTATTCCCTGAGCCCCCATGCTGGGTTCCAGCCACGTGCCCCCTGGGAGCTCTTGCTGGCGCAGTCACCAATCTGTCGGGCGCACCATGCTTTGCTGCTTCTTGGCCCGTGCCAGCCTAGAGATATTGATGTGTCCATGCTGCCCGATGGCCTCATCCCAGCAGTACTCCGGAGGCAAGGCCTTGGCTGACTTGTGCAGCCAGAAGGACGTACTGAGGTGTCTCTCGTCATGCCAGCGGGGCCTCCACACCGTTCCTCTTGTCCTGCAGAACAGCCTGGAAACAGCTTTCTGTCAGGTTCTTCACCGTGGGCATGACCCCCAAACACTGCTGCGTGGTAGTAGCAGTCCCCTTCACCTGGGCCCCGGAAAGTAGCTCATCTGGAGTTCTGGTCATAGGTGAAGGAGAAATGGGTCCACCGGTCGAAATAGGAAGGAATCAGGGCAACTGACTTTGCCACACTTCTGGCCCGAAGGCTCCGACAAAGAACTGGTCGACATCCATGTAGCAGATGTCCTGGGCCCCCCTGCAGATGGTGAGGTCCAGGCCCTGGCTGAGCCAAGGCAGCCTCATCTGGTTCTCCACCATCAGGGTCCACAGGTGCTGCTCCATGGCCAGGCAGGGCCGTGGCACCATTTCAAGCCTGTCTGTGAAGATGTAGTAAATCACCCTCCAGACCACCATTAAGTGCTCCTCAGCCATCACCAGGAAATGCGCCAGTTGCTTAGCTAAGTACTGCACAAGAGGTGGCAGAGGTTTAGGGGGCCAGGGTGGCCCCTGGGACTGCCCAGGGGAGAAGGATGGTTCCATGGTTCAGGAACAAGCAGGGATCAGACCACGGGGCCATCTCATCTGGTGTCCGTTTTCTGCCCTACCAGCTCAAACCCGTGTCCTTCTAGCCTGGTTCTCCCATTGTCAAAATGGGTCAGGCCAGTCTATTGGGCCCAGATCCTAAAGGTTCTTTTGGCTCCTATTTTCCATTGGAATCCCTTTGAGGCTCTGGGCCTTGGTCCATCCAGCCCAATATCCTAACTCAACCCAATCTTCAGAGTAAGAGAGAACCTCCTGTGACACACCCCAAGAGTACAACCTGAAGCTGTAGGACCTTTGTGCCTCCTTAACTCTCCTCCAACTGTCCCTTACAATACCATGCTACTGACAAGCAGCAAACCCCTCCAAGTGCTGTAATCACTCAGCCAACAGCATAGAATCATAGAAGATCAGGGTTGGACGGACCCTCAGGAGGTTCTAGTCCAATCCCCTGCTCAAAGCAGGACCAACCCCAACTAAATCATCCCAGCCAGGGCTTTGTCAAGCCTGACCTTAAAAACCTCTAAGGAAGGAGATTCCAGCACCATCTGGTACCGGTGACTTGTTACTGTGAAGTTTATCAAGTAATTCCAAAACCTCCTCTAGTGACACTTCAATCTGTGACAGTTCCTCAGATTTGTCACCTAAAAAGATGGCTCAGGTTTGGGAATCCCCCTAAGATCCTCAGCCGTGAAGACTGAAGCAAAGAATACAAGATATACCCATAATCCCCCTGGCCAGACTAGCTCACTGTGGCCACTGGAGCTGGGGAAATTCTGCAAATGCTGCATTCACAAGCACTTGTTCCTATACAAAAAAGCTATGCAAGTGAGCCTTGGACTAGCCACACTTTGTGAAGGGGCTTTGCTCAAACAGCTGTATGGGCAATGGCTGTTCCTCCTCCAGATACCCCACTCCAACGTGACAGTAGAGATTCCTGCACGAACAAGAGTGCTCCCTCTTCCTTACTCTCTGGTTCACAACGTTTTATTCATACAACGGGGAAGCAGAAATAATACTATGTGACCCAAGATTTGGTTGCAGGATGTCCATTGCTGAGATTGGTGTGCGGAAGAGGATCTGTCCATCAGCCACCAGCAGTGACCCAGTGCACAGAAACCCAAGTCTGTGTGAGGCGAAACTGCACCACAGAGAAGGGCAAAGGAGGGGTTGGGAGAGTTGGCAGTGCAGGGTCCAGTGTGGATCTTACCTGAGGGTGTCGGAACCATACAAGCATATCAGCAGAGCCACACAGAGACTGAGTAATACCTTAGAACCATGGAGTCTGAGAATATCAGGGTTGGAAGGGACCTCAGGAGGTATCTAGTCCAACCCCCTGCTCAAAGCAGGACCAATCCCCAACTAAATCATCCCAACCTTCCACTTCACATTCACGAAGAACTAGGGAGAGAGGAGGAGGGGGGAAGCAGTCAGATGCAAGATGCCAAAATCACCCCCCAGGGGCTATGCATGTGTTGTGTTTCCATATCAAAATCTAAAAATGACAGTTTAGATCAGAGGAACCCACAAGACAAGAACAAACATTCAACCTACAGGCGAGAGCACAGTGTGTGCCTCTCCTTGGGAACAGACTGCCAACAACACTGAAGCCAAAATGCCTGCAATCTCTGAACACACATGTAAAGGCAGAGCACACAGAGTACAAAGGTGCATCTGTATCCTCTGAAGGCTTCCTTCCATTTCCATGTCCACCCACTATTCACTATCAACCATGAGGAGGGGGAGAGCAAGCTCATGTCCGCATTAAATGAAACCCAAAAGGGATATGGGTTTTATTTTTAATGTAGATGAATTTATTAGCATACCCATCTGTCTGACCAAAGCAGCAGGAGGGAGACTTTCCAAATCAGATTTTAAATTACTTGGTTTAAAATATATTTCTAGAGACAAGGCCTGATCCAGAATCCCAAATCCATGCTTCCCTGAACTTTGGCCCAGCTTCAATCCAGCCTGGACCCAAGATAATCACTACAGATCATTTCCAGGTTTCCTGTTGCAAAATGGGGAGCAACCACTAATCCCCATCAGAATTTGACTCCAAATCCTTCACACTCCTGCAGTGCAAATGGAGCAGATTGTGTGGTAGGGGGACCAATGGGTCGGGGAGAGGGAGCTTTCCAGCAGAGATGGGCTAGGAGCTATAGAGTGGATGGTGCTCAAACAGCAAATGGTGCCTGAACACAATTCAGTCATGCCAGAGAAACCCAGGCCTCTGTGTGCTTGTCCACAGGGCTAAAATGCCCTGAACAGTCCTAAATTCAATCTCCTCTTTAGAAAGCTGTGTGTGTCCCAGACAGACAATCAGCTCCTGAGTCACCAGTCCAACTCGGGGGGGCGGGAGGGGTGGGGAAATCTGTGCAGAAACCCATGGGAAAGGAAAACACCTGACCCACCTATTCCAAAGTGGCCTCTGATTTGTGGGCTGGGGGGAAGGTCTCAGCTTTGAGACATCTTGAAGAACAGGGAGGCAGGGATGGACCAAGACGGGTCTTTGTCCTGACAACCTCAGGGTAACGCAAAACCCATTTCTCACGAGTGTTTGCCTTTTTCAGCATGAAGTGCATTCATCACTGTCATGATATTGTTTCCCCTTTAGGACCCAAGCAGATAGCCACATCTGGGTCAATGCATGGTTTTCCAGGCCTTTTTCAACGAGCCCTCTGCCCAGAAGCTCTCTTGGCTTTTCTCAGGTTACTGCTTGTCCTCACTGTATCCTTGGCTTTTTCTGCCCGTATCTCTCAGACACACAATCACAAAACAAAAGCTTGCGAAATCCCTCTGTCCACACGTGCCTTTGTTTTGAATGGGGAGGTGCATGTATCTGGGGGGAAGGAGCAGCTGCTGTTGGTTCAGCTATCTGGTTCCAATAAAGTAGCTTCACTGTTTCTCACAGCTGTTTACAGGGGCCTTGTCTTCACTA
>ML677380.1:18637834-18650656 GCA_007922305.1 Dermatemys mawii
TGTAGCTGAATCTGCAGCCGATCCCCCGCCCTAGTGAAGACAAGGCCATGAAGAGGGGTGGTGCTGACTCCTGACACTACATTCCCGTGCAGTCAATAGTTCCACCACTAGATGTCGCACTGTGCTGAAGGGAGTTCCATGTTGGTGCCCGTAATAAAGGAGGGAGACAAAGCTGAATTCAGGCGGTGCAGAAATCCCTTCGTTTGTGCCTGGAGTTCAGAGGGTTTTTGTTAAATAAACATCTCCCTTTTAAGGGCCTGTCTTCATGGGAGAGTCACGTTATAACCTGAGTGTTGCCCCAAACTCAACTGCTGTCCACATTAGTGTAGTGGTGCATTTAGCTGGTGTTTGCCTGCCCAAGAATAGGGAGATATAGGCTTAAACTAGTTTGAGCATGACTCATTAGCGGTTAACATGACTACTCTGTAGTGTGGATGCAGTCTAGTGCCATTAGTCCTCCAATACTTTCCCACAATTCCCCCATGGGCCAGAAAGGACAATTCACTGGGAAAGAATTCCTACAGCACCTCAGCTTACGGCAGTGCTAACAACTGTGGGATGTGCTTCCAGAAGCCTTGGCAGCACACCTGAGCGAGTGCAGGACCAGGGCAGACACAACAACTCAAAAGTTTCTGCTGCAGAATGGCCTTTCTCACTGGACCATAGAATCTCAGGGTAGGAAGGGTCCTCAGGAGGTCATTCCCCTAGTACATCCCCCTGCTCAAAGCAGGACCGATCCTTAAATCATCCAAGCCAGGGCTTTATCAAGCCTGACCTTAAAAACCTCTAAGGAAGGAGATCCCACCACCTCCCTAGGGAACCCATTCCAGTGCTTCACCACCCTCCTAGTGAAAATGTTTTTTCCTAATATCCAACCTAAACCTTCCCCACTGTAACTTGAGGCCATTACTCCTTGTTCTGTCATCTGCTACCACTGAGAACAGTCTAGATCCATCCTCTTTGGAACCCCTTTTCAGGTAGTTGAAAGCAGCTATCAAATTCCCCCTCATTCTTCTCTTCTGCAGACTAAACAATCCCAGTTCCCTCAGCCTCTCCCCATAAGTCATGTGCTCCAGCCTCCTGATCATTTTTGTTGCCAAATAGAAGGGAATCATCACATCCCTCAATCTGTTGGCAATGCTTGTACCTATACAGCCCCAAATGCCGTTAGCCTGCTTGGCAACAAAGGCGCACTGCTGACTCTGAAGGAGACCTGGTGGGTTCTCCATCGAAGTTTCAGATTGGACCGGGATGGTCTGCTAACAGCTGTGCTCTACTGCACACTCAGCCACTGGCCTTGCAGCAGGAACTGATGGATTTCCTTTCATCTCCCCTGAGGAGGGGGTGGAGCAGCATGAGGAAGTGGCCGGTGGGAAGAAGGGAACAGCCAGCTCCTGGCCCAGCCCAGCCCAAAGCGGAAGCTCACGAGGACAGGTCCGTTTCACCAGAGACACAAATTCATCTCTGATGTCTTCGGTGGAGTGGCTGGGTTACTCTGCACATAGCCTTCTTAGCATGTGATACGAAGGGAGGCTTTCCTAGCGACAGACCCAGACAGAGGATGGCACTATGGCGACCGGCCTGGAACGTGGAGGGATGAGCAGGAGTGCAGAGCTTCATTGGTAATAAAAGCAGCGCTGGGGCTCAAGCAGTTTTTTTACATTCATAACTGATGCGGCAAACCCACAGGTGCCAGGGCTATGAACTGCCAAACCTAGAGGTGCCAGGGCCCAGGGCTTGGCCTTGGCAAGCCCTGGCACAAATTAAGCCCTGCATGGGTGGCAAAAGAGAAGAATTTGGAAGAGGCACCAGGATGTGTGCACATGGCTGGAATGCTGGCTCTGTAAATCATAGAACCAGAGAATCTCAGGGTTGGAAGGGACCTCAGGAGGTTCTAGTCCAACTCCCTGCTCAAAGCAGGACCAATCCCCAACTAAATCATCCCAGCCAGGGCTTTGTCAAGCCTGACCTTAAAATCCTCTAAAGATAGTGTGACGTTCACGCTATATGATTTTAGGAATATATGCTAATGAGTGTGCATATAAGCTAACTGGAATATGCTTTATGCAAAAAGTCTCTTGTAAGGTATCATCACAAAGCTTATAATCTACTGTGTGGTCATCCTAGTTGTATAAATGTATCACGCTTATTTCCTAAAACTAGAAATATGAAATATGCTGCTGAAGTCCTATTGAAATTATGCAAAGTGTGGGCCATTAATGGTGGTTTGGGATTTTGATGACTCCCATCAACCAGGACAATTGACTGTGGATGGCTCTGTTTTCTTGTGTGTCTTCCTGTATACCTGTGTGCTGGCAAGTAGGTAATAAAGTCTTATAGTGACATGTGCTCATGTCACTGAACTGAAATCCATCATTAACCTGGTGCTTTCCCATTTAGAAGGCGGGGTGGGAACCCAGAGATGGACAAAGGAGTCCGGTCTTGTGCAAAAGAGCAGAACAAAGGGGGCTGCAGTCATGAGAAATCCCCTAGCTACCATCTGAGCTGGACCTAACAAGAACCGTACCAGGGGGAAGGATTGGGCCCAGACTAGGAAGGCATCCAGTCTGTGATAGAATCAGAGGGGTAGCCGTGTTAGTCTGGAATTGCAGAAGTGACAAAGAGTCCTGTGGCACCTTAAAGACTAAAGTATTAGAGCATAAGCTTTCGTGGGCTAATACCCACTTCGTTGGATGCATGTAGTGGAAGTATCCCGAGGCAGGTAAGGTTACCTGCATGCATCCGATGAAGTGGGTATTAGCCCACGAAAGCTCATGCTCTGAAAAAAAAAAATTTCAGTTAGTCTTTAAGGTGCCACAGGACTCTTTGTCACTCAGTCTGTGATAGAAGCTTATTGGGGGAGCAAACAGCTGTGCATATCTCTCTATCAGTGTCATAGAGGGTGAACAATTTATGAGTTTACCCTGTATAAGCTTTATACAGAGTAAAATGGATTTATTTGGGGGTTTCTACCCCATTGGCAGCTGGACATCTGAGTGTTGGAGAGAGGAACAGCTGTTTTCAGTTAAGCCTGCAGTCTTTGGGTACGTTGTTCAGACCTGGGACTGTGTTTGTAGTGGATTAGTGTGTCTGGCTCAAACCAGGCAGGGCACTGAAGTCCCAAGCTGGCAGGCAAAGTAGGGGCAGAGGTAGGCTCAGCACATAAGGTGGCAGTCCTAACGGGGTTTCTGTGATCCAGCCCATCGCAGAGGGAGATTCCATCAGCTCCCTAGGGAACCCATTCCAGGGCTTCACCACCCTCCTAGGGAAATAGTTTTTCCTAATATTCAGCCTAGACCTTCCCACTGCAACTTGAGACCATTACTCCTTGTTCTGTCATCTGGAACCACTGAGAACAGTCTAGATCAGAGTTTCCCAAACTGTGTTCCGCGGAGCACTGGTGTTCTGCACGATGTGGATAGGTGCTCCGTGAAAGAATCATAATTTTAAAAAAAGGGTCTTTAATTTTTTTTTATTTTAAATTTGTGTAACCCCCAAGGAGGTGACATGGCCTCCTGGGTCTCTGTCTCTGGCAGACTCAGAGTCTGCCCAGCAACCAGTAGGGAGTGAGGGGCCCTCCCCGGGAGTGGAGGAAAGGGGAGAAGCCATTTTCTGTGGAGAGCCAGGCCAGAAAAGGGCAGGACTGGCTGTGTGGGGAGCGGGTGAGTCCTAGGCCTGCATGCAGGATTCCCCCTGAGAACTGGCCTCTAAGGACCTGACAGCTGATCCCTCAGCAGGGTTTTTCCTTCCCCACTGGTGATCCCCCATTTGTAGAGTTTGCTGGGAAACTTCCCCAGCCGGGCTGAGTTCACCCTCCAGCTCCCTAGGTGAGACCAGTCCCCACAGGGTCAGCTCTGCTCTGTCTGCTGAGTGTGTGTCTGGACACGGGGCTGGGAGGCTACAGTCTGGATGTCAGTGTTGTTGTGTAACCTACACCTTGAGCCTGCACCCCTTTGTGGTGAGGGGAAATCCTGGGACCGACGCAGCCTGATTCCTGCCTGAGGAGGATCCTGGCAGCAGAGAGCAGCCCCTCTGCAGAGACTGGGGAGTCCATGCGTCTTCGAACCTGAGGATCATTCACGGAGACTGTGAGTGCCCCATCTTTTAGTTCAGGGGTGGGCAAACTACAGCCCGCGGGCCACATCCGGCCCACGAGACCGTCCCATCCGGCCTGTGGCAGGAGGCTGTGCCCCCGTCCTGAGCCGCGCCACAGGGGCAGCGCTCTGGGGGCCGGGGCTGCCCGCTGGACCCTGCCCCGGAGCCGTGCCGCGTGGGGAGCACTCTGGGGGCCGGGGCTGTGCACTCCCCCTCTCCCCTGGAGCCACCCTGCGTGGGCAGAGCTCTGGGGGCCAGGGCTGCATGCTCCCCCCCCACAGCAGCTATGATAAGGGGGGGTGGGGGAGGTTCCAGGGTGGTGGTGGGGGCTTTGGAGAGGGCAGTCAGGGAGTAGGGTGGGTTGGTTGGGGTGGGATTCTGGGGTGGTTGGGGGTGGGAAGGTGGATAGGGTTTGTGGCAGTCAGAGGACAGGGAGCAGGGGAATTGGGTGGGGAGTCGGGTCCTGGGAGGTGGTTAGGGGTCTGTGGAAGGGGCAGTCAGGGGACAAGGTCGGGGGGGTTGGATGGGTCAGGGATTCTCAGGGGGCGGGAAGTGGAAGGGGGCTGTATTGGGGGGCAGGGCCGTCCTTATCTGGCCCTCGATATAATTTCGCAAACCCGATGTGGCCCTCGGGCTGAAAAGTTTGCCCTTCCCTGATTTAGTTGGTCAGTCAGAGAATTTGTTTTGGGGACCCCCAACTCCCTGAACTGTGTCCTCAAGCCAGGGAGTGAGGGTTTGAGGATTTTATAACCTGCTGCATACTACACCCATGGAGGACTTACCACCTTCTCCACTTGGGAGTCCTTTGGGCTGTATTGTACCCAGTCAGCCACACCGCTACACCACTGCAGAGAAGAATTGTGTGGTTATAGGTCACCAAGGGCCCCAGCACAGTACGCGTACCAACGGGCACTAATTTTACATTTGATACATCAAGTCACAGATATTTTCAGTGTGGGTGCCGGTGACCCCAAAAATAGTGTTTTACCCTGTTATGTTATCTTTGTCTCCTGTTTCATACAATTATTGTGTTGAATGTATTATATGTGTTGGTGTTATTTCTTGGAAGTCTCCCAGTGGAGATTACCCTGTAGTTAGCATTTTCCTCCCAAGCTGCCCTGGTGACCCTGCCAGGAAGGAGTGAGGGGGGTGGAGGCACCGCCAAATAATTTCCTAGAAAAAAAAAAAGAAGATACACCCTGCTGAGTGGGTTGTGGGATCCAAAAGAACCCACACCTGTCCATCAAAAGCTGTAAGCCAATTGGCATTAAAGGAGGTAACCAGGTGGAGAGGAGGCGCCTGACATGAGGATTCAACTTTCCAGCATTATTCCTAATATTAAGCGAATTTGTGATTCAAAAAATGCAGAAGCACCACTCCCATTAAATCCAAATTTGTATTTATGAAAATAGATTTTCCTAGTAAAAATCTAATTTGTTTGGTGTTTGTGTATATATAAAAGCAGTGTTTTTTAAGTAGATCACTGTTTTTGACTCTTGCTTTTGATTTTTGTACTACTTTATGCATGCTTTCCAGTTAGAAATTATTAGTTCAAGTTATTATAAATTTGTATTTTGGCTTTGTTTTGTAAAATAAAATGTATTTGAGCATAAATAATGCATTTTTTTATTTGAAACCCAAACAACTACAGAATAATATTAAAAGTGTTCCGTAAATATATACCAGGCTCAAAAGTGTTCCATGGTGAAACAGGTTTGGGAAACGCTGCTCTAAACAGTAATGTTGTCGATGAATACGCCATCCTGAGAAGCCAGATCGTATGGAGTTGACTAGGGATTAGGTTGCTTGCTTTGTGCATTAACCACATCCACTATGATGGAGTTGGGTTGCGGATGTTGAAAACAAAATCTGCCTCTTTGGTTAGAAATGTAGGGTTGATTTTGTTTACACTCTGTTGCTGGTTAGAGCGATGGAGGCTGGTGTCTACCAGATGACTTTGGTAGGATCCAGAATCAGCTCATTAACTGGAATGACAATTCTAGGCGAAAAGGTGGTGTGCAGAATGTCCACCAACTTGTGTTGAGTATCTGCCACCTCCTGTGGGGGCATCTGCCGTTCATCTGCCCCCCCCCCCCCCTTGGTAAGATCCAGAAAGTTCTTAAATCTTCACCTAGTGATGAGGGGTGAGCAGCACAGTCTCACCTGGGATTGCTGAGGAGATGTGCTGGAGAGGTCGTTTCCTCGTCAGATCCCCCCACCCCCGTTCTGAAAAAACTCTCTCCTGCCCTGGCTCAGGTGACAGCCTGTAGCAAACCACGTGGTGGACTCTGCCTGAGAGACACTGGAGACAGATGCGACATGTGTACATCACCGAAGAGTTATCATATGGCCTTGGAGGGAGGAGGAGGAAGGCGGGCATGGGCGGTGGGCTTACCTCAGGGGGCCCGTACCTCGGTTGTAGGCCAGAATGAGGGGCCAGGGAATGATTTCCTCCTGGCCAGTGTCAGATTAGTCAGTGGGCAAAGGTGCTGCTGACTGGGGTATTGGCAGCCTACAGCCTGGTGCTATGAGTGATTCTGGGTGCCAGGATCTGCTCGCTACTGGTACCTGGTAATGGGGATTGTGGGTCTTCCCCATTCGTCAGGTCTCCAGGGTACCAGAGCTCATGCAGTACCCTGGGTTCATTTGGCACCACAGAGGCATGTCCGTGACACACTGTCAGTACTGATAGTCGCGCAGAGCATTCGCTAAATGAGAGTTTTGCCCTGTACAAAAAGGTTGTTGATGCCACTGTTTTAGAGATGGTATGGTAATTGTCTCTGCCTGGGTCCTGAGACTACAGTCTTCCGAGTATCAGAGCACGTTACCCTAGGCTCCTGTGGACCCCCAGAGGAGCGCCTGTAGTCAGTATCCATGTTTGAGTAGGTGCAGAACACTGCCTAGCTGGGAGTTTGTTGCACCTGGTACCAAAGGGTTTCTCTGTGCCGCTCTTTTAGAGATGGTACGGTAACTTAGGGCGTGGGACCCTTGCCCCCAGGGAATGGTGCTGAGGATGCCAGTGCAAGAGCAGAGCTCACAGCAGGAAGCCCCTGCTCAGGTTCCTGCATCCGAGCTGCGGGGGCGGGTCTGGCAGCTGAGCTCGCAGCAGCTGGTCCCTCTGGTCCCTCGATACAAGCTCTGCTGCTATTGTCCTACCGAGCTGGCCGCTCTGGGGAACCCCTCTGCCTGGCCAGGTGCTCAGAGGAGCCTTTCCCGGGGGAAGTGACAGAGTCCTGTGGCACCTTAAAGACTAACTAACTAAACTAACTAACTAAACTAACTAACTAAACTAACTAACTTTTAGTCTTTAAGGTGCCACAGGACTTTGTCACTTCTGCAATTCCAGACTAACACGGCCATCTCTCTGATTCTTTCCCGGGGGAGTCTGCTGGTGGCTATTCCCCCCACCCCTGTTGAAGGGGAGGCTCCAGGGATGAACCAGGGTCAGCACCCACTGGCATCCCCTGCAGCTCCCAAGTGTTTTCTCCCTAGGGAGGAGGTTGAACGTCCGCTCCCAGCTCTGGTGAGGCATGTTGTAGGTGCGGCAGATAAAGCGCTTCAGGGAGGCTCTCTCAGGCACAGTGGGTGTCTTGCCATTGCAGGAGCTGACTCCTGGCAGGAGAGAGCCAGGCAAGCCCTGGGCCGGGGGTCATCCTCTAGCCGGGAGGAATGCAGAGAACGACTCTTTCCTTTTGTTTTTAACTGGAAAAGAAAATAATTAGGAGTCTACTAAATGGCTGGGGGGGAGAAATGCCCCCAGAGCAGGAAGCTGAAGCTCTTTTCTTTTCTTCTTTTTTTAACACAAAGGAATAAAATAAAATAAAATACAACAAAGAAACCCCAGCCTAACGACTTTTAAGGCGAACAAATGTAACAAAACCACCACGACCTGTGTTAATGCCCCAGAGACGGGAGGACTGGCTTGCTCCTTCCGTCAGAGGCCAAAGGTGGTAGACCAGGAAGTAGGGGGTTTGCCCATCCAGTGTTAAATAGCCTTGGGGCAGAGCACAAGGCAGAGCACATGCGTGGGCTCAACGGGACCCTGCTACCAAAAATCTCCGATTCGAGGTGCAGGGGCACCCATAGGGCCACCACTTGAAGGTCTAGATAATACATTGTCCTACCACGAGGGCTGGGGCCTGGACTAGACCGCACCAGTCTATGTTTTTATGGTTCTGTGACTGAGTGTGATACATTTGTAGAGGGGGGGGTGGGAGGATGGGACTTCCCACAATGGCATGGAGCCAATCTGCAACAGCTAGCAGCAAAAATCCCCACCGCCAAGCGATAGGACACTAGGCAGGGAGAGCGCCAAGTTACACCAGAGAATTCTTTCCAGGTGTCTGGCTCGAAGGCCTTGCCCACAAGCTCAGGGTCTCACTGATCATCATATTTGGTATCAGTAAGGAATTTCCCCCAGGTCAGGTTGGCAGAGACCTTGGGGTTTTTTTCACCATCTTCTGCAGAATGGGGCCTGGGTCACTTGCACGTTTAAATTAGTGTAAATGGTGAATTCTCTGTAACTCAAAAAATCTCTAAACCATGATTTGAGGACTTCAGTGACTCAGCCAGAGGTCAGGGGTCTGTTACAGGAGTGGGTGGGGGCGGGAGGGTCTGTGACCTACGAAGTGCAGGAGGTCGGACGAGATGATCACAATCGTCCCCTGTGGCCTTAACGTCTATCCATAGACAAAGCCCGTTGCCCTGTGAGAGCCTTTTCAAACTGAAAGCATGAATCCAGTGGGGATGTAGCTATACTGTAAAACAACATGACTTGACCCCTGAGTCCCAGCCTGACTCAGGCTCAGACCCTCCACACCCCCATGGGGTTCAAGCCCTGGATTAGTGTGTAGACAAAAGGGAGGAGTTTGAACCCCAGGCTTCCACTGCCGTGTAGACAGGCCCCCCCGCTATGCCATTGCAGCGCTGTTCTTTCCATGTGGAGGCATCAGGTGTCAGCAGAGGCTCGAAATGCCAAAGGCAGCCCCAGGCTTAGCCTGTAACAGGGTGGAGGGAGAGACGTTTACTGGGCCAGTAGCCACGGGGATGAGCTCAGCTGCCCCTGCCACGGTCATGTGCCAGCCCCTGCCCCCCACCCCCTGAAATCAAATGGGCTTCCCCAGGGGCAGCCCATTAACCTTCATGTTCATTAATCTCCTAGGCCCAGAAAAGGGCCCTGCAGAGGCCTGTGGGTTTTTTTTGTAATGTTTATTAAAAACAACAGGAAAAAAAAAAGGGTTTTAAAAAGACCTTCCCAGCCCAGCCCACCTCAGTCTAGAGCCAGCCACAGGGCCCCAGCAGTTCGGCAGTAGGGAGGGGAGGAGAGAGCTGCATCTCCCCCTCTTGTGAGAGGAATGACTCTCAGTTGGGCTGGCAGTCCCCCACCCTCCTGCATGCAGGCAGCCTGAGGACAGGTGCCAAGGGAAGCCCCAGGGAGACCTGTGCAGATGCCCCCCAAGCCAGCATGGGGGGCATCGCTGCTGGCATTACCCAGCTACGCGGGCCCTGGGAGCCTGGAGGGACAGCACCGCCTGCCCCCCTCTCCAGCAGCGGGACGGACACTCTTGGGACCATGGGGCCAACGGTGCCCGTGCCCAGGGAACACAGCAGGTCCTGCTACAATGTAGGCCCTGCCCAGGGGCACTGGGCCCTCACCCACACCCCCAGCAAGGCAGGAGCCTGCTCCCCACTGTGCTGTCCCCACCCTCCAGGCCCCTCCCCGGTGGGACACACTGGCTTCCATGTTAACAGGCTGAGACACAGGATGGGCTGCTCCCCAGAGCAGCCTTGGCCATGGGCTGGGAGCACACAGCAGACCCAGGAACTGGGAGCCTGCTGGGGGATGGGGTGGGGGTAAGGGCAGCAGTGCCTGGCACTGGCACCACCACCACCACACACAACTTAAGGCAACTGCCCTGCTTGGCATGGAGAGCTGGGGGGTGGGTCCAGCATGAGCCTCTTCAGGGGGTGGCAAGTCTGCAGTTGTGGTGGTGGGGGAGGGGCAGCAGGGCTTCTGTAGGGCACAGCCAGGCAGGTAGAGGGGAATCAGCCCAGCCCTGCCTACTGCCAGCAAGCACCTGGGCCTGCAGTCCCTGCCCCTTGAGCAGCCCATCCTGCCCTGGGCACCACAGGGCAGGCGGGGAAGCTAATGCTACAGAATATGTACAGCCCCGCACACCCTAGCCTCCTGCCCCTGGCAAGGAGGGGGGCAGACAGATATCCAGGCATCGCACCCCAGCTGTGGGATTCAGGGGCCTGTTGTGCTCCAGGCCCCAGGGAGCTCATGGGCCTAGCGTCAGCCCCCAGCTCCTAGCAACAGCTACGGCCCGTTCCCCAAGGACTGTCCTGTGCGGGAGTGTCGGGGGGGTTGCCCGTGCCATGCCTGCGGGCGCCTCTAGGAGTCCTTGAGCATGCTGATGCGGGCATAGATCTTCAGCGCGGGGCCCAGCTTGATGTTCATGGCGCTCATGAGGTGATCCTCCTTCAGCAGCAGCAGAGCCTGCCCGTCGATCTCCTGGGCGCGGAACTCCTCCGCGATCTCCTGGCACCCTGCAGGGAGCCAGTGAAGCCGTAAGCATGGGCCCCACCCCTGCGCCCTGGCCAGCCCTGCTCTGCCCACCTCCCCGTGCTGGCTCAGTGTCCACGCCAGGGCGGGGACAGGACTGGCGGGGGGGGGGGGCTGGCCCCTCACAGCCAGCCCCCGCTGTGCTGGAACCTCTGTCTTGGCAGAGACAGGAGTCAGAGCCTGATCCTGCTACCCAGGCACCTCGGCCAGCCCGAGCTCAGGTGAGACCTCGTGGGGCTCCTATGTCCCATCCCTGCAGTGCTCCCGAGGCAGGAGCAGGGAGCCCCCTGGGGGAAGGGCAGTCAGCAGAGGGCTCTGGGGCACCTCCTTTCTGGAGGTGGGGAGACTCCTCCCCCCAGGGAGGCCCAGACAAACCCTGTGCCTGCGTGGCACAGAAGAGCAGGGGCAGGTGGGGGCATCTCCCAGTGAGCAGGGATATGACAGCCGGGGCCGAAGGAGCGGGATGCTGATGGCAGAGGCCAGAAGTCAAGGGGTGCAGGAATGTCCCTGGGGGAAACCCCGCAGGACAGGCTGACAGCTCAGACATGGGGGGAGAGGAGGGAGGCTTGCCCGAGGCCCAGCGCTAGAGGCAGGCACTGCCTAGGTGAGAGGGAGGACGGGATGGCTGCTGAGGGCCCTCCGAGCCTGGCCAGCCACGCTCTGATTTGGAGATGGAGTGGTTTGCTTTCGTTGAAACCTGCTGCCTAGCTCACTGGGTTCCCCAGGCTCTTTGTTCTTTGCCATGCTAACTCCAGCCCATCCTGCTGGACAGAACCAAACAACTGCTGGGCTCCACCCCAGAGCTAGCTGCACATCAGCAGTGGGCGAAGCAACCCCTCAGACACGCAGACCTCAAAGATCCCACAGGCCCTGGCTGGCCCCGGGCCCCTGTGGCCAGGAGGGTCCCCCACCTGGCAGGGAGCGGATGAATTCGTAGACATCCTCCACGTTCCACTTGGTGGGCTCGCTGGGCAGGAAGTGATGCCCAATGCCCACCAGGTCCCGCATGTGCATGTCGGGCAGGTCCAGGTCACGCTCGCCCTGCCGCCGGCGTGAGGTGGATGAGCTGGCCGAGAGGGGCGACAGCGGCTCCTCGTAGCTCGAGTTATCGGAGCAGCGGCTGGAATCCTCCTGGCTGCGGGTGAGCTGGAGCGAGGCTGTGACGGACAGCGGCACCGAGCCCGTGGAGAGGGACACCGGCGTCTGCAGGGGCAGTGGAGAGGTCAGCCTGGGAGGTTGGGGGGAGCAGATTGCCTCCCTCCCCCCGTGCAACACCCCTCTCTCCAGATCTTCTGCTCTGCAGAAGACTAGGAGCCGGGACGCCCGAGCCCTAGTGTGATACTCAGAACTAGGGCAGGACTCCTGGGTTCTATTGCAAGCACTGGAAGGAGTGCAGACTAGTGCTTAGAGGGTGGGGGACGGCACCCAAAGGCCTGAGTTCTAGTCCCAGCTTCAGCAGAAAGTGGACTGTCAAGAGGTTCTTAGGTTCTGCCCCTGCTCCCAGCTGGGCAAAGGGGCTAAACTGCTGGTTATCGTCACTGTAGCCCATCTGACCGAGAACCTCCAGGCACCTATCCTGCAGCAGCGCCTGGCCCTCTCAGCCCTCCAGCGCGCAGGGGTGCCCCCAGAACACAGCCATTTACCAAGGGCCAATGACTTCCAGGCTCATTCACTAGCTGCCTCCAGGGGCTCCTGGGGGAGGGAAGGGGACTAGGATCGCCTCCCAGGGGGCAGACTGCAGCTCACCTGTTTCTTGGGGTCCTTGCTGAGGACAGGTAAGGCTCCCTTACAGGTGCGGCGGCGCCCATGCGTGGCCGCCCCCGGTTTCTGGAGCTTGCTGCGGTCCGGGTGGAAGAGCCCCACCCGCTTCGTGCACCCCACGTTGTACCTGCCAGGGGAGTCAGGAGCGGGTCAGCAGCCTCATAACCCTGCCATGCTCCCCACGGGGGCAGGATGAGTGCGGATGGCGCCTGGGGGAGCCACAGGTCAGCCCTGCCAGGACCCCAGCCCCAGAGCCACCCCCTGGGCAGATGATAGTGAGAGGGAGGGGATGCGACGCGAGGTGTGGCCCCACAGTGGGGTTGACACACAGAAGGGATTGCGCAAGGCTAGGTGGCCTTGCCCAGCGGCAGAGCTGGCAGTGCTGCTCGGCGGCGGGGTCG
>ML677380.1:18660656-18689267 GCA_007922305.1 Dermatemys mawii
GAGGGAGAGCGGGGAGGTTGCCGGGCGCCGCTCAGCCGTGGTTACCTCTTGGCACAGGCCATGGAGCAGAAGCGTTTGGATCTCTTGAACTTGTAGGCGAAGTCGACGCGGCCACAGAGCTCACATTTCAGCTTCGGAGGGTTCCCCTCCTCTTTGGATTCTGGGGACACAGCGGGACACAGGGACCGACGGACACACGCGGCTCTTAGTGACGGCTCCCACGAGCCTGACATGCAGTGAGGCCTCCGCCACTGCCTGGGCAGAGCAACCCTGCCCCTGCCCCCACCCTCTCTAGCCACCATTTGCAGCCCCCTGGGCCACAGGTCAGCACTAGTCCCCAGCAGAGCCCCTCTCAGCACAGCCAAACCCCCTTCCCGAGGCCACCCACCGTAGGCAAGGCCACATCCCCACTCCCCCAGGCCACACAGCCCACCGGGCAGGCTGCTCTCGGCCGGTGCCTCGGTTGCTCTAGACAAGAGGGGTGACTGTCCCTGAAGGTTCCCTCCCCTTCCCGGCTGAGGTGAACCAGCTGCCCTGCAGACGCTCTGGCTCTCCGGTGCCTCTGGGCACCATGGGATCCTGCTCTTAGTGGGTGGGCAAGCGAGATTAGTCCTGGAGCCACGGGCCTGAGGCAGCAGCACGTGTGGGTCTGGCCCGCGCAGGGACCCTGAGATGTTCTCGCATCTTAACCTAGCAACCCTGAGAAGACAAGAGTGTCTGGGTGTTGGGGGCGTCTCAGCCTTTACCCCCCCACACCACTTTACCCACATTAGCTGCTGCACAATTGGCCTGACTGACTCAGCCCCCTTTGCGTCCTGGCCCCTGCTGCCAGACATTAGGCTGGACGCCAGGCCAAGGTCCCCAGAAAGGCCACAGGGGACAGGCCCTGGCTCCAGCCCATAAGCTCCCTCAGCACAGCTACCTCTCAGTCCCCTGCTTATCTGCCCTCCCCTCTACTGCACTTCCCTTGCTGTCTACCCTCGGTGCCCTCTTCTCAACCCAGAAAGTGTTTTGCAGCCTTCCATGGGCCCTCACGGCGCCTGGGAGGGGAGTCAGGATCATCACCCTCTCCCCTACATCTTATGGATGGGGAAACAGAGGCACAAAAGGAGAAGTGACTTTCTCATGGTCACCTAGGAGGGTAGTGGCAGAGGCTGAAATAGAACCCTGGTCTCCTGACACTCAGCTCTAACCATTAGCCCACACTCTCACTGCCCTATTCCCTGTGTCTCCTCCTCTCCCTCTCCCCAGTGGGAATCGTGCCAAGGATGCTCTGCCTGTGCTCGGGTGAAATGGCCACCCCAGAGTGCCTCCTCTGGTGGGGGCAGTGGGCAGGTTTGACCCTCAGTGCCCACTGGGTTCCCAAGGGAGCAGGCAGCCCCTGACCTCAGCTCCCTCCCCTGACTAGAGGCCTGGGAGGATCAGCAGCAGGCAGCACAGCTCTCTAGCGCCCCTGCTGGCCGGAGCCTACCTTGCAGATAGGGCTCCTCCATCTCGGAGTCAGTGGTGGTTGTATTGTCCTGCTGTGGGAGTTTCTCGGCCAAGAGGCCCTGGGCATACTTCTTCTTGAGATTGCCCACGAGCAGTGACGAGCGCCCCACCTGGAGAGCCGGAGACACAGGGCAGGCAGGTTAGAGGGCGGCTCTGCCTGCAGCCTCGGGCCGGCTCTTGGCAGGCCTCGAAACCCCACCCGCGGTGGGCGGAGAGGAAGGGGCTGCTCCCTGCAGGTGGAGTCTGGCCTAGATCTCAGCTCCAAATCCACACCCCTTTGCTGTGGGAGCTGGAGAAGAGCTTCCCCACCTGGCAGCAGTGGTCGGTCTTAGCAGCTCTGAAGGGCAACAGCAGGGGCCCACCAAGACAGCCTGTTCCGGTGGGCCAGCTGAGGGGCAGGGAGATGCAGAGCAAAGCAAGGCTCCTGCTTCAGGGCCAAGCACGCTGCCTTTGCCAGGCTCCCTGCCGCACCAGCTGGCTCCACACTCAGCTCCGGGCCTGCACTGAGCTGAGTTCTCAGGGGCACGTCCTTGTTCACGCTGGTGCAGCACAAGCCCGCTCAGGTTTGGAGGTGGAGTTGGAAGTTCACGTGTCCGGGCACCCACCGTCTTGCTCTGCTCCACTCCCCAGGCCCGTCTCAATTCCCAGCTTGCCACTTGCAAGCATGCAGGGCATGAGGCCAGCCAGCAACCCAGCTCGCAGCAAACTGGTATCAGAGGGTGCCACGTCCAGAGGCTGAAACGATTTGCCCAGCCCCACGCACTGGGGAAAGCTGCCCCGTGGCTGTGCCTCTAAGGTGCATTTCTCCTCCACAGAGGCTGCAGCCATCTTTGCCTCATCCCAGTCTCCCCCTTTCAGCAGCCAGCTCATATGCTCAGTGCAGCCTCCCTTGTCCTCAGCGTATGCACGCAGGCCCCAATCCTGCGAGCAGGCCCATTGTGGTTATACAGGATCGGAGCCGGAGGCAAACGGCCACGCGAATGCACAAGTACTGGTGAAATCCACCCTGGGCGGCAGGAGGCCTGGGCACCACTGATATCCAGCAGGTTTAGGAGGGGCTCTGCACGAGGGGGCAAATTTCATCATCTCCCAGCTCAGTCACCTCTCTGAGGATTTTCCCCAGGGCTCTCTCCCAGGGAGGCTGTTCTCCGCCCTGCCAGGTCAGCGGGGAAGACGGGGTCGAAGGAGGTTGTGCTTTTGTTCGAAGGGAAGTTGATCTTTTCCCTCTACCTCTAAAGCAGTGCAGCCATTTTCGCTCCCAGGGGAATATTCCCCTTCGGACCGAGACTAGGCTGAGATGAGCTGGAGCAAATTCAGAGCCGCTGGAGTGGATGCCTTGAAGCACAGGGAGCGCTTTACACCATGCGCTGCTGGGGGTGTCGCTCTCCGTACCGACCCCAGTGCTTCGGCAAAGTGTGTGGGGAGGTCATATAAATAAGATTTCTATCCTCAGGCTGAAATGCTGGCTGGGCTCCAGGCCCCCACCCCCAGATCCTGGGCACTCTTAGCTCTGCTAGGAAGCCAAGCAGTTAACAATACAATATTGACTGAAAGGTTCTTGTAAATAAAGTTAACCCAAAACTGAAATCAATGCCCAGAAATCTCCCCGGCCCCTTCCAAGGCAGTAAAACTTTCCCCTACAGCGTACGGGAAAACAGCCACCCCGGGTTGGCACTTTTCACCCCCGCCTCTCACAATGCTTCCCAACATCTCATTATCCCCATGGCTCATATGGGGAAACAGAAGCAGGGCAGCTAAGGCCCCCCATTTTCCAAAAGCGGCCTTGGGGGGGGGGCAGGGGCTCAGGTCCCAGGTGCTCCCATGGACACACCTAAGGCCCGATTTCCTGAAGTGTGAGCACCCTCTGTGGGCGGCACCAGTCCAAACAAGGCCCAAAGCGTCAAACTGGGCACACAAATTCAGAGGCCATTTCTGAAAAGGAGCCTTACCCACGATCACACCCATCAGTGGTAGAGCTAGGAGTGAAACTCAGGAGTCCTGACTCCCAATCCAGTGCTCCAACCATTAGACCATCTGGCCCAGAACAGCACCCCACTGCGGGGGCAGGGGTCTTCTCTCACAGCAGAGGTGAGCGCTCCCCTCAGGCTGAGCCTGACATGGCAGCGACTCCTGCCAAAGTCGTCAGGGAAACACCGAGTGGGTGCGAGAACACAACAAGAACAGCGTAAAGAGGGGAAAAGAAGAAGGTGCGTACCGGGAACGGCTCTGCCCCCTCCTGGATCACAAACCCTTCGATAACATGCGTCAGGACTTGGGGTTTCACAATGGCCTGTGGTGGTTTATTCTCACCATTCTGGGGGGCAGTGCCAGCGACAGTCGAGGCAGAGTTTCCGTTCCCTGATGTCATGCCGGGGCTGCTGGGGTCGTTCTGCACATGAACACGGTCCTGGCCCGGCTCTGCAGGAGGGAGACGAGATTGAGCTGCAGGGGTGGGGCTTGCAGAGACACACACAAACACACCCACAAGTGGGGACACGCACAGCGATGTGCGCACACTGCCAGAGAGCAGAACGCAGCCGGCTTGAGCAGTGACCACAGACACTCAGACTGCGACAAGCAGCAGGCTGGGCCAGGCCTCCCACCTCCTCGCTCCTCCTGGGGGTGGGGCGGGCGTGTGGCAAGGCAGTTGATCTTAGCAGGATTAGCAGCCTGTGTGGGATCTGCCCCTCTGTTCCATTCAGTGGGGCAGCCATTACCATACAGCTGACTCCCCGGCTGTCCTCCAGGGCAGGATGAATGGCCCAGCGCAGCAAGTCACATGGCACCCCCCCCCCCCCCCGCCCCGCCAGCCGGCGCACACAGGCTGGATTGTATGCAGCTGAATGCTGGCCAAGAACCCCACCCCGGGCAGAGTCAATGGACAGCGCACACTCCCCTCCAGCTGGGACTCTCCCAGGCACAATGAACAGAGGGGAGCACCAGGAGGTCTGTGGGCAGCTGACTGGGCCCCTCTGGGCACAGTGGAGTCTCCACAGGGGCCCCACTAAAATACACCAGATCCTGTGCACAGCCCCCCCCACCCCCATCGCTCCTGGCACTTAGGCCAGGGTAGGCAAGCAATGAAGCATGGGGACGTCATCCTCCATGGGACAATACTGACAGACACCAGAGCCCTATCCCCAGTGCCAGGCAGCAGGCCTCTCCAGCCCCATGGCTTTTGCCAGCCTCCTCATCTGACATTCTGCTACGGGAGGGCTCAGCTGGCCAGCCAGGGGACTGGAAGCAGGGCCAGCTGGGATGGGGGCGAGAGCCTCTGGGTGCTCCAAGGAGGCTCCCGCATGTAATCTGGTGTCAAGGGATCCAAGCCAAGCAGGGGAGCGATTCCCCCCTCTGCTGCAGCCCCTGGACACTGTCCTAGGTGCCCCCGCCCTGGCATAGGGGGTCTCTGAGGGGCAGGGCTGGGCCAGCAGCATGGAGAACACAGAGATGCTGGAGTGATCCACACTGCAAAGCTGTCCAGGGCCACTCGAGGTTATACCGGGGCCAGCTCTGATCCTAAGGGGCGGAGAGCGGTGTAAGAATCCGTACAGAACAGGAAGGGCTGCCAGGCCCTCAGCAGAGCCTCTGCCCTGTCTGCCCAAGGAGCAGCAATTGGCATGCAGGGCCCACGAACCGGCTACGGAGCCTTGGGCTGCTAGAGGAGGCATGTGAGTCGAGGCCTGGCTGGCAGCAGGAGGATGTGCCAACGTGCCCTGCTCACGGTGGCTGATCACTGGCCCCACGTAAACCAAGCTGGGCAACTCTTGGGCTAGTCCCATGTGAGCAGGTTCCAATAAACGCCATCACAGGGACCCCTAGCACTCCCTCCTCAGCCATCTCAGCCACAGCAAGGGGGCCATAAGGTCAGACCCTCGGCAGAGCAGGCCCTTGACATCCAAGCCCCTCCCTCCCTCTGGATCAGGGCTGAAACCTAACCAGGAGAGGCCCCATGCGTGGGATGCCCGTCCCACCCCCAGACTCTTTAATGAGGTGGCCAGGCTGGGGGAGCCCCTGAGATGTGCTCCAGCCACGAGACCAGGGTTAGCAGGGCACAGCAAGGGGACTTATGGCATCCTACAGCAAGAGGCACATGTCTCTGTCTTAGCAGCAAGGCAAAGCTTTGCCACACCCCAGGTTTCGGCGGACCGTGCGAAGTAACACCCGGGGCAGAGCCAGGGCTGAGAGCATTGCGAGGCAGCTCGGTGGACGTCCAGGGCCAGCGCATATCAAAGTACTTCTCATGGCAGGAAATCGGCCTTGGACTACGCTACCCAGAATCCCTCACAGGAAGCCACGTGCAGACTCAAGCCCGGTGATTTGCTGCTTGCAAACCTTGCAGTGGCAGTAGGCCCTATACCCTCCATGTCTAGAGAACGGCGCAGGCAGGGCAGCCTGGGTCCCAGCAGAGCTGAGCCCCATGGGAGTGCAGCCCCCAACCTTGCAAAGGAGCCTCTCGCGCCCCCACCAGCGACATCAGCGCACAGTACCCCCGTGGCAGGGGGAATCACGGCCCCCTCCCGCCCCAGAGGGCGGAGTTTTCTTCTCCCTCCTTTGCAGGGCAGAAGGAGGCACCGACCTGAGCTGGGCAGACTCTTGTAGGCTTGTGGTTTCACCCTCTGCCTCGAAAGCAGGGCCCTTTGCCGCACAGCGCGAGCACCTCCTCCCCTGCCGCCCCCCTTCCCAGCAAAACATCAGTGCCTGCTTGTCAACCATTAACCACACGCAGGGGCAGGGGCCCAGGGTGGCTGGGAGCAGGAGGCTCCCAGAACCAGCATGCACTGGCTGGGCCCAGCCCCTCCTGGAGTCTCACTGGCTCCTAGGAGGAGAACAATGGGACTAGCTTAGGGCAGGGCTGCCTCAGGGAAGCGGGGAAGGCTGCTGGGCATGGAGGTGGGCTGAGTGTGCTGGGTCCGTGCAGTCTGCACACGCGACGCACTGGCAGAGCGCGAGGGGACTCCGATGGGGACGGGCAGGGGGTGTACTGCACAGACTGCGGATGAGGGGGCAGATGGGATGGAGCAGCAGAAGGCCGAGGAGGGGACTGAGAACCCTAAAAAAGCAGGGCTCGAAGGGGCCTCCCTCCATGACAGGACTAATACACCCCAGGTGTGCAGTCTGCAATTAGAGAACCGCCCAATGGCTGGAATTGAGGCTCCTCCCCCTACTGCCCCCCCCCCCCCCCCACAGCTGCAGCCCCACTTCCCTCTCAGGCTGGCCCCACAGCCCCCAGCACATTCCAGTGCAGAGGGCAGGACAGGACACTCAGGGGGATGAGATGAAAGCGGCACAGGAACCAAGACAGACACAAGGCCCAGCCACAACCAGGCAGAGGAGGAACACAGGGAGGCTCCTCTCAAACCCTGAGATCCCGTGGGGGCAAGGCTGGCAGGAGAACCTGACTAACCATGTGGGGGTCCGAGGGTCTGCCCATTGCCAAGGAGGGGGAATGACACTCAGCCCCCGAAGGGAAAGGAAGACTGACAGGGAAGCGGCAGGAGAACGGGGACAGGAGCCCTGTCGCCCCCAGAGAAGGGCCTGTGCGATCAGAGGTCGGCAGGGTGGGGTGACTAGAGACGCCGGAAGGGGGAATGGCCTGAGCCTTGAAATCCTGGGAGGCTGGGTGCAGCGCTCTGCATCAGGAGGAGTCCGTCCCCAGCAGGGGCCCCCCAGACCATGGGGTGGGGCCACAGAAAGACAACAGACAGACGAAGGAACAAGCGTGCACGGTCACTGATTGCCTTGAGGTTCCTGGCACTGGGAGCAAAGCGGGAGCCTGAGTGAAGGAGAACAATGGCCCTGAGGAGCCAGGCGAGTCCACCCGCTCCAGGGGGATTCCTGGAGCGAAGGCCAAAGGAGATGGTAGATGGGGATGGAGAGATTCAGCAGCAAGTCCCAGGAGCTGCTGGACAAGGAGATGATGCAGGTCAAAGCGAGCAATAGGGCACCCAGACCCCAGGGCAGGCCCCTCCAGGAACAAAGGATGAAGTGTTAGCAAGTCCAGAAGCAGACCAGGCTGGAGACTCCAACTGCTCCAGCCCAGGGAGATCAATTGCATCAAACACCCAGCTGGGAGAGATGCTGTTGTGATAAGAGCCAAGCTCTGAGGACCCAGGAAGTGCAGTCCCGGTGCTAGGGGAACTGTGCTCTGGGGAGCGGGGAGACTCCCCCGTGCAGAGGGCACTCGCGGCTGGGAGTAGCCCTGTGCCGAGATGGGGCATCTCTGCAGGACTCCCTAGGGGAGAGCAGCCTTTGCAACGGGAGCTGATAGGCGATCCCCAGCAGCTGCAGACATCTCAGGCTGGTCAGTGCTGTGGGAGGGGGGTGCCCACATACCCTGGGACCCTAGGCACCTGCACACCCCGTAACATCAGTGTCATTGCAAAAAGTGGCCAGAGGTCACCATGCACTGGAGGGGGAGCAGCACCATTCCTCCCAAAGCTAGCGCAGCCCCCCAGGAGCAAGAGGGGAGCTCAGTCTCCCAGGCAGCTGCGAGGGTGGATTTCTTGTCATCTGGACACCTGTCAGCTGAGACCCCTCAACTCACTGCACGTAGCATCAGGAGTCTCTATTTGAGAGCAGCACTCCTGTCACTACTAGCCTGGGCTAGAGTCAGGACTCAGAACTGCCTGAAGCAGCCAGCCCCCTTCCTGCCATGCAGGGAGTATTCCAGGGAACCCCACCAGCCCCCCTGCGATCAGAAGTGACACACAACAGGGGCTCTTTGGGCCTGGGAAATCCTCAGCAGAAGACTCCAGGCTCCTTGCCTCCCCCATCACCAACCAGGGAGCAGCCCTGCAAAATGCCTTCTGACCCCGCACCCCCTGGCCATGCCAGGCTGGGAGCACAGGGACAAATGGGGCCTAACGCGGGCCGATACACTGGGGCTCTCCTGCCCCCCACTCCTGGGTTACACCGCAGTTCCGATTCCCGCTCCACTGGAGGCTAGTGGGAGGAGCGGGCTCCTGGTGCCCAGGTCCCTAGGGGTTGTGGCCCGCTCTGCACCAGCGCTGAATGGGGCCCACACCCCATGTGAAGTCACTGGGCCAGGGATGCTCAGCCCCTTTGAAAGCCGGGTCAGAACCGTGCACACGCACGGCCTCCAGCGGGATCTAGAGCTGGGCGTTGCCCGAGAACTTGCCCCAGCAGGATCCGGATTTTTCCAGCCTGCCAGGGCCGGCTACAGCTTCCGCCACGCGATCTACCCCCAACCCAATCAGCCGACCCACGCGAGCCCCAGGACACAACCCCACCCCCGCATTGTTCACAGCGGCGGAGGGGCGGCCTCCCCGCCTCCTGCACCGACGAGGCACCGCACCGGGCTAAAGCGCCCACGGCTGCCCCCAGCCCGTGTCCTCCGCTGACCCGGGAGCCGAGCTCACAGCGCGCCCCGCGCTCGCTGTATCCGGAGCCCGCGGGCACTAACCTGAGCGTCTCAAGGGCGCAGCGGCCGGTCCCGTGATCCCGCCCGGGGGCGGCCCCCCCGCAGCCCCATCTCCGGAACGAGCTCTCGGCGCAAACAAAGGGCCAGCCCGGCTGCCGCTCCCTGCGCCCTAGCGCTACGGCCGCGAGGGGAGCCAGCGCCGGCCCGGGGCACCCAGCGCAGCCGCCGGCCTCCCGCGCCGGGGCATCGGGGGAGGTCGAAACAAAGGAGCCGCCGCCCCGACGGGGGCGGCAGAGAAACGCCCCGCCCGGCCCCGGGCTCAGGCTGTGTCCGGCCCCGGCCTCCCGCGGGGCGCTGCGCTCTAGCTCTGCGCTGGCGCTCACAGGGCGCCCATCACCGGGGCGCCCGGCGGATCGGACCCTCGCGTCTCCGCTCCGGCTCCCGCGGCGGCGTCAGGCAGCGAACGGCCGCATCCCCCGGCCCGGCCCCGCCGCGCTCAGTCGATCGGGCGGCGCAAACAATGCGAGTGCGCGCAGCCTGCGCGGGGAGCGGGCGGGCGGGGCGCGTCGGGCTCTTTGTAAGGCCGCCCGAGCCACGCGGGCGAGCGCTGCCATTGGCCGCCCGGGCCGGGTCCGCCTCCGCCTCCAATCCCTGCGCGGCGAAGGGGGGCGGGCGCCGGGGCAAGGCCCCGCTGCGAGGGAAGCGGCTCCGCGCAGCAGGGCCCGGGAGGCGCCGGCTGGGAGCAAACGGCGTCCCAGAGCGGGCCCCGTCGCCCGGGCCCTGCACGAGATAGAGGGGAGGGCGCGGCCGGTGGGACCCGGCAGGGAAGTGGCTTGTGCCCGGGCAGCGGGGCGCATCGATTTGCGGCGCGGCCTGGTACGTCTCCAGGCGTTTAGCCGGCCGAGGAGGAGCAGGATCTGCTCGTAGTGAGGCTGGGGACTGTTGGGAGGATTGTCAGCGGTGTTACTCTATTACAGCCTGGAAACGCTAATAGACTCCCCGAACACACGCCCCGTCCCTGCACGTGTGCTCTTCACAACCGTGCACACCATAACCCCCGCCCCACACACACACACACACACTGCACAGACACACTCCCCTGCCCCATTCTCAAACACACCCCAGATCAGGCACTTCCCCCGACAGCAGCTCCACACTTTACAATTCCATTAGATCCTCTCCTGCCTGGGTGTCATGTTGAGCTACACGTCTGATGGCCTGAGCACAAGCCTAGGAGCCAGGGACCCCTGATTTCTCATCCCGGCCCTAACACTGGCTCCTTGTATATGAGCAAAGCCCTTTGCTGTTCTGTGCCTCAGTTTCCCCACCCGTAAAAGCAAATGTTTGCAGAGGGCTCTGGACACTTTGTAAACATAGTGAGTCAGGGTATTTGTGTTTATAAATGTAACGGAGCCCTGTCCTTGGAATCCTGCCTTCCTATTGGTTCCTGCACCAACCTGACTGCTAGGAAACACCCTGGCAAGCGGACACTGTCTCTGACAACGTGCAGTTAAACTGCAGCATCTCTTCTCTCCGTGTTCACACCTCCAGACCAGCTGCTAGAGGAGGACCTCATCCTCCCTGATTAGAGATAACAAGCTGGTTCAGCCTGATTGGACTAACCTTGTTACCTCTAACCTGGCCCTTGCCTCTTATTTATTCTTGCCCCTGGATACTTCCACTGCATGCATCCGACAAGTGGGTATTAGCCCACGAAAGCTTATGCTCTAATACTTTAGTTAGTCTTTAAGGTGCCACAGGACTCTTTGTCACTTCTGCAATTCCAGACTAACACGGCTACCCCTCTGATTCATGACACCATGCAAGGCAATGTTTTTTAAACTTCCCTTGCAGAGTTTTCAGCCCAAAGGCTGCAGAGCTGAGAACCTCAAAGTGAAACTGAGATGTAACCAAAGGGCAGCACCAGATGCTAATGTTTGTTATTGCCTACGCAGAGAGAGAGAGAGACACTGACATAGGGACAAATCAGAGATTTTATGAGCACTTTCCCTTGTAAAGACTTCATGTGGTTTTTAGCAACACACATAAAGAAACAGCTGTTTGCAATACACAAGGTGCCAGAAATACCATGCAATTCATCAGGAATTTAGCAACAGATCTTGGTTTTGTGTGGCGGGTGCCCAGAGACTATGGTGATGGGCAGCTGGTAGGGTGACCAGATGTCCCGATTTTATAGGGACAGTCCCGATTTTTGGGTCTTTTTCTTATATAAGCTCCTATTACCCCCTATCCCTGTCCCGATTTTTCACACGTTCTGTCTGGCCACCCTAGCACAGGGTGGGCAAACCACGGCTCGCAGGCCACGTGTGGCCCGCCAGCGATTTTAATCCGGCCTGTGAGCTGGGGCGCAGGGCCACTGGCCCCGTGCTCCAAGCCCAGGCACTGGGCCAAGCACAGCATGCCGTGCCGCGGGTCCCCATGCTCCGGCCAGAGGCGGGCCAAGCGTGGGGAGCCGCGGAGCCCGCGCTCCCTGGCCAGGCCCAGCGCGGCGTGCCCCAGCGCTCTCTGGCTGGGGGCCGGGTGGAGCGCTGGGAGCCACTGGACCCCGCGCTCCATGGCGGGTGGCAGCGTGGGGAGCCGCGGAGCCCTGGGCTTGCTGGCCGGGCCCAGAGCGGCTGTCACTGGGCCCCACACTGCCTGGCTGGGGGCAGCACAGGGAGTTGCGGGGCCCTGTGGAGCCTGGTAAAGGAGCACTCAGCTGAGTAAGGTAAGGGGGAGAGGGGCTTAGGTGGTGGAGTCCCCGGGTGATGGTTGGGATGGGGGGATCTCGGGAGGGGGCAGTCAGGGAACAAAACAGTGGGGGCTTAAATGGGGGGGTGGGGTCCCCGGGGATGGTGGTTAGGGTGGGGGGGATCTCGGGAGTGGGCAGTCAGGGAACAAAGAATGGGGGGCTTAGGCGGTAGGGTTCTGGGGGGGGCAGTTAGAGTGGGGGGTCTCCGGAGGAGGTCAATGAGGGGACAAGGAGCAGGGGGGGTTGAATGGGTCAGGGGTTCTGCGGGGGGGAGTCAGGGGGTGCAAATTGGATAGGGGTCAGATAGGGAGTGGGGCCAGGCTGCTTGGGGAGGCACCGCCTTCCCTACCCAGCCCTCCGCACAATTTTTAACCCCATTGTGGCCCTCGGGCCAAAAAGTTTGCCCACCCCTGCCCTAGCAGCTGGATAACACCCTAAGGTTTGGTCTACACTTAAAAGTGTTATCAGCATATTTATGCCATTAAAAGCCCTAGTGTATATTGGTACAGAAGCGATTATACCAGTGTAGTTGAGGCCAAGTCCCCAGTGTACTCGTAGACACACTTTTAGACACCTGCACTAAGCGGGTTTTGGTGGTTTCAGTAACTATCCAGATACATTGGCAACACTTTGCCGTAGTGTGGACAAGAGGCTGGATGAGATTAGATAGATAAGGGCCGTCTGAGCTGTACTTGGTGAAGGACCTGAGGTGGAAGGTGAATAAGTGTAGCTTGACTGTCTCACTCCTCGCTTTTGGGTACCACGTTTGCTTCTCTCCACTCCCGCAGCATCCCTCCCATTCTCCAGGACTTTGGTGAAAACCAGCTGCTTTGGCTGGTACCTCGAGGGGCTCGAGACCAGCGTCCCTCAAAGTTTTTCCGCGGCGGCTCTTTTCCGCGGTCCCGCATCCACTCGCGGCCCCTGGGGAATGTCCGCCAAAATGCCGCCGAACAGAAAGCTTCCGCTTTCAGCGGCATTTCGGTGGGACAAAAATAGAGCGCTAACAGTGCGGCGGCGCCGGGGTCTCACGCACTCCCGTGTGGGGGGGTCTCATGCACCCTCTAGGGTGCACGCACCCCACTTTGAAGACCACTGCTCTAGGCCATAGCCGCAGAATATAGCTGCCCAGGCTGGAGTGCGGCCCAGACTCCCTCTGGTGCAAAAGGCGTCCGATGACCTTAAATGGCCACAACAGGTTATAATGGGCTAATGCATCAAATTCTCGTGTCCTTTCTGCTCCCGCCTTGCAGAGGGAGGCTGTGGAGCTGCAGGAGCTCTCTGTCCCTCTGTCTCTCTGTCTCTCTGTCCCTCTGTCTCTCTGTCCCTCTGTCTCTCTGTCTCTCTGTCCCTCTGTCCCTCTGTCTGTCTCTCTGTCCCTCTGTCTCTCTGTCCCTCTCACACCCACATCCGCCCAACCCATTTCCAGACCACGCTGGGCCGCTCCTAAGAGGAGAGCCCCTGCCAGAGCGTTAGGCTCCCACTTGATCATTTAGGAGCAGCAGTTTGTGACAGGAAAAAGCCTCTGGATTCTCTGGGCTTGCAGCTGCTGCTCCCAGCTCCTTTCTACTGTTCTGGGGGCAAAACGGGGCCTGAAGGTGCCCCAGGGAAACTCTCCTGCGTGGCCCGCCCCTCCCTTCAGCACAGTGGAATGTCCGTCAGGCCAACTCCTCTCCCCGCCCGTGCTGGAAGGGAGCGGTGCACCTGGAGTGCTCCAACCGTTCTCTGGTGCCCATGGCCGACACTGGGCTGTGGGAAATGAGCATAAGTCAGAGAAACCCTGAGGCTGCTCTAAATTACACCAAGGGCTGGGCATAGCCTGGGATTTGAGAAGCAGGAACGTAGCTTAAAACCACCTATGCCCCTACCCCGTCCTGTGCAGAGAAATGGGGTAACATGACTTTCCGCCTCAGTATTAGTGGTGGCCCCTCCATGGCCAGGCTGGGGCATAGCAGGGGCTGAAGGAACAGCACTGCGACCCCCTGCTCTCTCCAGGTCCATCTGAGCCTGATCTGCCCCCACTGGTTTTAATTGCACCTTGAGCCCCCCTCCCCCCAGGCCAGACAGGCCCCCTTGCAAGCTGAGTCAGGCAGAAGGGAATTAGGGCTGATGCGTGGGAGAGGGGACTCTGGAAGTGCCTGTAAGGTGTGTAGTGGCGAGGGGGGAAGGGGAAGGGGAAGGGGCCGTCAATGGGATCAGAGGGCAGATCTGCACAGCCCTGCAGGGACCTGAATTCAGGTGGGTGGGAGAGGGGATTTTGTTTGTTTGAAGCTCAGCAGCTGCACCAGGAGCCTGTTGCCCTTCCACCCCAGTGCAGGCCACCTCCCCCTATGCATCGCCCCCACCAAGGGGCCTCAGCCCTGCCTGGCTGGGCCCAGGGGCCAGAGGGGAGCTCAGTCCTAGGCTGCCAGGTCCACCAACCGCATTTCCCAGAGGCCCCAGGTGCGTCAGATGGGAATTCCCTGCAGCCACTACACCGGGGTGGACAAACTACGGCCCGTGGGCCACATCCAGCCCGTGAGACCGTCCTGATCGGCCCCCCGAGCTCCAGCAGGGGAGGCTGCTTCTGGTCCCTCCCCGGCTCTCCCGGAGCTCAGTGCGCGCTGAACTCTCGGTGGGGGAGGCAGCTCCCAGCCCCTCCCCTGCTCTCCCAGAGCTGCCCGCTCCTCCAGGAGGGCCGTGCAGCACATCTAACTCTGGCTGGGCCACCAGTGTGGTAAGGGGAAGCGGCGGGGGGATTGGTTAATGGGCAGGGAGTCCTGGGGGCAGTCGGGGAGAGGAGGGCTGTTGGATGGGGCGAAGGTTCTGGGCGGGGGGTGGTCAGGGGACGGGGATCAGAGGGGGAGGTTGGGTAGGGCATGGGAATCCTGGGGCGGGGGTGTCAGAGGGCGGGGTGTGAATAGGGGTTGGTGCAGTCAGGGGACAGGGAGCAGGGGGGAGCTCACCCCCCCCCGCCGGCCGGGGGCGACTGGGATTCCAAGGGGAGTCGTCAGGGGGCAGGAAGTGGGAGGGGGTCGGATGGGGGCGGGACCAGGCTGTTTGCAGAGGCACAGCGTTCCCTGACCCGGCCCTCCGTACAAGTTTTCAACCCCAATGTAGCCCTTGGGCCAAAAAGTTTGCCCAGCCCTGCACTACACACTGGACTGGGTGGGGAGGGCTGTCCTTGTAACCCCAGGGGATTGGTGAGCAGAGCTGCCCTGTCCATGGGCTCGCCCAGCTGGGCTGGCAGCACATGGCTGCAGGCGGGGCTCCGGGGTGTCTCCGAACGTGCTCGCTGGTTGCTGGAGTCACACAATGTTCAGCCCCAGGCTGCTCTTTTGGGGCCTATGGTCTGGAGCTCGTTTGGGATGAACGGCCCGAGGGGCGGGAAGTGGTGGAGCGGACTCTGAGCCAGTGCCCCCGCAGGACCTGGCAGGGGCTGGGCTCGTTCAAACAAGAGACGCACCAGAGACACTGGCCACTCGGCAGTGTAGGTCCCTGACCGAACGCCATGTGGCCAGCGAGAGCCTGCCTCCCTACGTCTCCAGATTCACTGCTCGCTTCTACTTTGCTTCCTGTTCTAAACGATAGTGGAGGGACTCCTGTGAGTGACATGTCCCACCCCAGATGCAGCTGCATTTCAGTGCTCACTGGAAGGGTTCCAGTACAGATATAAAGAAGTGACTGGAGTTAGGGACTGAAGTCATGAGTCTTGGGTTCTCTTCCCTAGCCTTCCACGGGTTCACTATCTGATCTCAATCAAGTCACATCCCTCCTTCCACGCCTCTGTTTTCCCATCTAGAGAATGGGGATAAGGCTATTTCCCTACCTTCCAGTGCTTTGGGATCCTGCAGGGTGCTGTAATAGAGCAAGGTGAATGGTGCCCAGGGCCCTGCCCGAGCATGGGAAGCCTGCAGCCTTTGAAGTTCTGCCAGCAAGGAGTGCAGACTTTCCACACTGCAGGGCTCCTACATGACTTCCAATGGGGACGCATCGCAGGCAGGAGCCGCGCTGGGGAATACCATGCTAGCTGGGGATGCATGTGGAGCCCACATCCTGTCCCTGGGCTCCAACTTGAACAGCACTAACCCCGGGCTTCACTGATGTGCCGTCTGCACTAAGCCTGGGAGGAACGGTAGGGAGACAAGGGCCACCTGCTCTCCTGGAACGGTGCATCCAGGAGATTCTGATTCTCTGGTCTCCGCTGGGCAGGGCCGGGAAAAGAACTGATGCCAAGAATAAAGGGGTGGTTGCTCAAGGGTGGTTCATGCCTCTGGTGGGACCAAGGACAAGGCATAGGCCTAGACCAGTGTGGAGGGGGATTGAGGGAGACTGGGTGTGGGTCTTTCACAGACGTGGAGACTGCGACCTGACCTCACCCCAGCTCGCTCTCACCTGCTCTTTGCTACCCAGGCCCAGCTGAGAAGCAAGCCCTCCTGCCTGCCCAGATGCCATGTGCCACCATTTACACCAGTGCACAGTGGGGGTGGAAGGCCACCAGCCTAACTGGGCAATGTCCCCTGCCCCCCTTTGCATTGGTGTAAGGGACGGGCCAAGCTGCAGGGCCACAGGGAAACACTGTGGAATTCTCTGTCGCAGATCCCCGCCCAGGGAGCACTGTCCCAGGCTGTGCCAGGTTTGCCCGGTATGATCCCTGCTGCGATCATGCCTGCACACTGCCCCCAACACCCTTGCACCCCACTTGCACAACCCCCCACACTTACTACAGCAGGCAAAGAACTGGAGTCATTGGGGCGGTTATGTTCCAGCAGGGGAAAATGACATGGAAACCATTCATTTGTTGCATAAATGATCAAATGACCTCTCCACACGAGAGCTCTGCCCAGAGACCATCCGGCACAGTCCGGATATGAGCACTCCCCCGCAGGTAACCTCATGCTGCCCTGCCATAGGAGCAACTAACACCGCCCCCGGGCCACCCAGCAATATCCAGCCAAAGGAGGAGCCTCCCACAGCCCCCAGGTCCCACGGCTGGACCCCACCTCCACGAGACCCAACACACAGTGCACAGCCCCACCACACCACCCACCCTGGCACAACCCCACAACCCAATACACACTCACAGTACATCCCACACAGGCCCCTCCCCAGAAGCGTCAGCATCTGCCAAGCCCTGTCCCCTTCCCCCAAGCCTCCCCATGCTGTGCCACAGGCGGCTATGGGGATGGAGTGAGCCCGTGACCCTGACAGGCGGGTCCATGCCGTGCTGTGGCTTTTTCAGTCCAGGAGAATATCCCAAGGGCTTGGCATCTCAGGGGAGCCTGGCTCCACTTAGCGGGCAGATGGCATTAATGAGCTGGCCCCATGCTGACTATGCCCCTGGCACTTGGCATTCGGGGGCTGGCTGTCCGTATCCAGCTCCCAGCTCGTCTGCTGACTGGCTGCGAGTCCGATTGTTCAAGACAAGCCTGGGCTGGGGACGCTCAGCCACTGGAATAACAAGAATGTCTGGGTATGGGGAGAGGAGCCCTCCTGCCCCCGGAGCGTGACAGCCCCCCACTGACGGCTGCGGATCTGGCTAGTGACATTAGACTGGGCAGATCTTGCCTGACAGCTCCTCTGGCCATTTCCTGCCCTGTGCGGTTCACGTCACCTGACTTCCTGCAGTACAGAGGGAGCTGAGTCTCTGCCAGATACTGTCATTTGACATGGGCTGACCGGTCAGTTCCCCCGGTTCCCGTGCCCTGGCACTGCAAGGGCTGGCTGGGAATGCGGAATCTGACCCCAACCTGTTTACATGGGAATTCCAACAAAATCAAATCCTGGCAAAGGCTCCGGCTTTATAAACCCAGCCAGGTGCCTACGGAGCACGGCAGCACCCTGCAAGGATGTGCCTGGGCATGTCTCTGCCTGGGCATCCTGCCCTACAGAGAGATGCCTCAGGCCCAGCCGTTCCCAGCTCAGGGCAGGGAGCAGCTCCCAGACACCAGCTCCCAGCCAGGATGCAGGAGGCTGAGGACAGGTTCCCCAGGCAGGTCCCACCCCAGCCAGGGGGCTGAAAACAGCCCAAGCCGGAAAACGGGGGAACTTTCTCCGCTGACAGCCGTGGACTCAGAGCAGCAGGGCTCAGTGCGCGGGGGGAGGCGACAGCTTGACCGGATTTGGCAATAGCCCCTCGCTCCCATCTCTTGTGTTGGGAAACATGCTGCTGAATTGCACCCCACCGAGGCACTTCCACAGCGCCCAGCAGCACACACTGCAGGGGAGACAGGGCCGTGGCTCCCCAGAGATGGGAGCAGCCAGCTCTCGGGTGCACCTGCACAAGAGCAGCGCCCCTGGAAAGGCAGGACCAGCATCACCAGTCAGGGAACCTGCTGCACCCTGGCATTGCCTGGTGATGGGGCCGATGCCAGCATTCCTGCCCGGGCAGGCCCCTGGCATTCCCCGCAGGTGTGACTGCCCAGGGCACATGTCACCACAGACAAGCCCCCGCATGACTGACTGACTGACTGACTGAGGAACTAGCCACACCACCCAGTGGTGCTAGTCACCCCAGGGTGCCCAGCGTCATGGCACTGGCTCCTAGCCGGGCAGGCACTGACTACTGATGGTGTTTGGGGAGCGGCAGGAAGAGTAATCGCTTGTGACCAAGTGGGACTGTTCTTAATGTTTCCTCTGAATACTGTGTGTGCCTCAGTTTCTCCTGTGCATTTCTTAAGTATCTATGTGATGGAATAAGGGGTGTGATTGGTGCAGAGCAGAGGGTCAGTGGCCGACACCCTGTCTCCTGCCAACTGATGGCCTGGGTCCCTCCCCTGCATGGTGCCAACTGAAGGTGTTGGAGAACAAAGGGATCAGGTGACCTCCTGGCCCGGGACAGAGACAAAGCCCAGAGGAGGGGCTGGAGAGTTTCAGTTTGGAGCTGGCTGGGGAAATGGAGTGAGGCGCAGACCTGGGGTCAGCCCTCACTGCCCCCAAAATGGACCTGGCTGAGAGGTCCTGTTCTCTGTACCTACAAGCTCTGTTTTAGACCCTGTTCCTGTCAACTAATAAACCTCTGTTTTCCCGGCTTGCTGAGAGTCACGTCTGACTGCGGAGTTGGGGGGCAGGGATCTCTGGTTGCCCCAGGACCCCGCCTGGGGCGGACTCGCTGGGAGAAGCGCACGGTGGGGCAGAGGATCCTAAATGCTCCAAGGTCAGACCCAGGAAGGTCAAAGCTGTGAAGCTTCTTGCCCTGGAGACAGTCGCTTACAGAGAGGAGGCTCCCCCAGAGCCCTGACTGGCTTCGTAGGGAGCAGTTCCAGAGCGTCGCCCCGGGGACTCCGTGACACCCCTCCTCTAAGAATCTGCTTTGCACCTAACCACCACTGCTCGGGAGCCGGCCCGAAGGACCTACCCACTGCCAGGTCTGATGCCCTGGAGTCTGGGAGCTGTGTTCACTCCTGCCTCTATCTGCCTTGCACACACAGCGAGAGCCTTCTCTCTGCAGCTCTTGACCCTGTGCTGGCACTCCTCTCTCTCCACCTGGGGGCTGGGCTGCTCTCTCCACCCCCTGCAGGCTGGGCTGCTCCCCCAGTGTGAGTGCAGTGGCCATGGCACAGTGCAGATCCCGGTGGTGGCCCGTTCTGGGGCATCGCCTGTTGGGTTGGGCGTGGGGGGCCCACATGCAGTATCTCTGCGCTCAAGGCATTCTCCCCTGTTCTGACCCTCTGATGGGCCCTGCTGGCGTGCACATGGGATCCAATGGGGGAGTGAGGATACAAAGCCCCTTGGGGTGCAGTTTATTTCCAAGGTGCTGCCCAGGACATGCTCCGGAACTTCCCCCCACACCCCAGCTTCACCCGGACCGCTCCCCAGCAATCCAGCTCTGCCCCATTCCCTAAGCAGGGCCCTGCTCCTCCCCCTTATCTGAGCCAGGACACAAGATGTCTCAGAGCAGGGGGATAAGGCAGCCGCTCCTGGTAACACCCCATTACACAGCTAAGTCTCCTTACCATGAGTAGGGGGCCTGTTGCCCTCAGAGACCTCTGGGTCCGGGGGTGCAGCTGGGGGCATCAGGGCAGCCTGCGGCAGCTGCTGAGCTGGGAGGATTTCTGGGGTCTTATCAGCTAGGACATCTTTCCTGGCATTCTCCTGGGTGCTGAGCTGAGGCTGTCAGGGAGGCAGGTAAGAAGGAGAGTATAACAGCGGCCAGCGCCCCGGGTGATCCCAGGGCTCCACCCCACAACAGGCAACACTACGCCCAGCAAGGAAACAGCCACCTCTGGGGTGGAACGCGGTGGCTATTTAACAGCGCACAGAAACATCCCAGGAAGTGAAGAAGAATCCTGTGTCCAGCTGAGGGGGACACACTGTTAACAATCAAACATTTACAGTAAGATCCCTACACTTCCTCCTCCAAGTCACAACCAAACCCAAACCTCCCACATCCCCCAGGGCTGGCCCCACACTCCCTGGCCATGCCACGCTCACCGTCCCGAGGGCTGGCTGGAGCTGCAGGATCACGGCTGAGGCATGCTGGAACTTGCGCTGCGAGACGTGGTTCAGGCCCCCGGGGTGCCCGTGCTGTGACCCGCTGTCAGGCGCCGGCTGGGCAGGACCCACGGCTTGCAGCCCAGAGGCGTGCAGAGCAGGCTGGTATGGCTGGCTGGCACTCGGTTTGTGTTGACCGGGAGCTGGGCACTGCGGCGGGTGGGACAGGGGGGCTGGGCCCTGTGGGGCGGCGTGGCCCTGGCCCTGGCCCTGCACCTGCGGGCTGGGCTGCACCGCCAAGCTAGGCGTAGGCGGGGGCAGCGGCTGCAGCTGGGGCGAGGTGTTAGCGCTGCTCTGGATGAGCTGAGGCTGAGGCTGAGGCCTGGGCTGGAGCTGCTGCTGCTGCTGGATCACAAACTGGTGCTGGATCTGCTTCTGCTGCTGCAGGAGCTGGTGGGGCTGCAGCTGGGCGTACGCTGGGGGGAAGCAGAGCACAGAGCCGTTTGGCACCGGGCCTTCGCGCTCACACACGCGGAACATTCGCCTCTTTGTTCCAGAGCCACCTGGGCTGGCCACGCCCGCCAGCCCCCCAGCCCTCCGAGGTGCCCGGGCACGAGGCGCCTTGCCCCTTCTGTTCCTCTCCCCCCATGCGCAGCCAGGGCCAGACTCCCCTTGGGGAGATGCAGGAGGCACTGGACCGTGACTCCGGCAGCTTTATTGCGTCTGCCTAAGTGGCGTGTCCCTCCCTTGCTCCCCCAGGGACATTAGCTGGGACAGGCGGGCAGGAAACGGGCATTGGAGGAGAGCACAGGCGCTGTGTGTTTGGTCTCCCACACACAGGGACCCTGAGTCCTCCCCCACTCGGTGTCACCCATGGGGACAGAGGCCGTTTGCTTGAATCTTTGCTGCTGCCACCAGGACCCTTCCCTCCGGCCCCCTGGTCCCTCGGGCTGGTCGTTTCTAGCCCCGTGGGTCGGGAAGGAAAGCTTCAGGATGTGACCTGCCACAGGATGTGTGCCTGAGCCTGCAGGCTGAAACACGAGGATTGGGGTCGGCTCAGTGGATGTTCACTCTGGAGCCTAATGACATCAAGGTCAACCACAAAACACTTTGAAATAAGTGGCCATCTTGGGATTGTGGGCGGAGTTTGGGTTTTGGGGTGGAGCTTCAGTAGAGCACAATTCCCCAACATAAAATGTCTCTGCATGTTGGAAGCACAGGTCTCTCTGGGGTAGCGGTCCAAGGGATCCCTAGGACTCCTGGAGGGAAAGTGCTGTGCGGGGGTGAGACCCTCTCCCATTTCTGGCAGGGAGGAAGCACTCAGAAAGCAACAAGGTAAAACGGCGCCTTTTCCCTCATGTCTTGGCTCCCCAGTGGGCCGGCTTCCCCAGCACAGAGATACGGTGAGTCCTGCCAGCCCTGCAGGGGAGCCGGCTGGAGCGATTCTGCTTCCTACATCATCACCTGGGCTGCTGAGTCAGGTACCGACCCCAGCGTCCACCCCCAGTGAGGGGCAGAGGCAGGATAGACCAAGATGGGATTGGAGACCCCAGGGGGAGCCAGCCACGCTGGGCAGCTAGAAACATTCCCTGGTGACCTGGGAACGGAGTCCACTGGAACTGGAGCCATGAGTGGGAAACCAGGGGATTGCCCTGGGCATTTGTATGGCTACTTGGCCAAATGTAACAGCGGTCAGGAGAGGAGGGCATTCGGCACAGGCCTGTGAATGAGATGCTAACCTCAGCTGTCGTTCCGTGACCATGGGCACGTCAATGCCATGGTCCGTGCCTCAGTTTCCCTGACTGCAATGCTGTCCCCACCTACCAGGGCTAAGGGATCTCTGGTGCTTAGAACAGGGCTAAGGGCTCGTCTCTGTGGCAGGAACCCACCGTCCAGCCTTCCTCTCTCAAGGGCATTCCTCAGGTACCCATCGCCTGGGCATCTCAGTGGAGGACCTGGAGCTGAAGTGGAGGCCTTGGGGGTAGTTGTGTGCCCAGGATGGGACAGCTTGCCGGGTGGGTGACACCTGGAGACTGGCTGTTTACATGGGGCTGAGGGCCGGCAGGCGCCTCGTGCTGGGAGAGCTTTGGCAGGGGGTGATTCTCAGCCAGCCCAGCCTCCCTGGCAGTGAGACCCACTCCCAAACTGACCTCTGTGGGCGGGGAGCTGGAGCTAGAGAGGTGGCCAGAACTGGAACCCCTGGATGCTGTGCGTTTGGAATCCACGGGCCCCAGGTGTGAGCCTGGGACGGAGTTCTGCAACGCCCATGGCCGGAGGGTCTGGAGGAGGAGGCCAGGCTGAGCGTACAACTCAGAGGCGTTGCAGTTCAAGCAGCCGCCTCTGGCCAGGCAGGGGCCTGCCCTCGTTTCAGGGTAGATCCAGCTGCTCTGGTCTTTCCCCTCCGGCTGCGAGCTGCCCACCCGCCCGCTACACAATTATTCAGCAGCCAAGAACAAAGTCTGTGCTGCCACGGCAGATGGTCCCTCAGAGCTGGAGCTCCAGGTGCTAGCACTTAGCAGGGGCCATTCTGCGCCTTGGCCCGGCAGGGGGATTCAAGGGGTGTCAAGACCTGACCGCAGGCCACACCGCAGCCACGGCCGCTCTGGGAGCCCTTCAGGCCTGAGCAGGGTGAAGAAAGGGCAGGAGATTTTGGATTTGGTGTAGCAGTGGGGCAGGGCAGAGACCTAGATCCAGTCCTCACACAACAGCCACATTGGACCTGCAGCCAAGCCCCTCAGCCCTCCCCTGCGCACTCAGCTGCCCCCCAGCTGGAGAGGCCCCAGAGCATGTGAGGTTGGCTTAGAGCCTGGCACAGAACCCAGACACCCCTCCTCCCAGCCATGTGATCTGACCCAAGCAGCTAAGGGAGAGCAAAGCCCCCACGCTATTGTCTCTTAGTCAATAGGGGGCCCTGAGGGTTTGGCTGCATTTGTGCCATCGCTGACCGATCATGGGCTCGCACTAGCCAAGCTGGCTTTAGAGGGGTCTCTCCAAACCAGTCCGGCAACCTACAACAGCTGGAGGTGTGGGCTCAGGGAAGGGTCCCTGTCTGGGCTTCATGTGGAGTGAAGTGGGAAGGGGTTTGAGTGGGAAGGGCCCTTCTCTGAGCTTCATTTGGGGCACATGGGGCAAGTGTCAGGAGGGCAGGGTCCCTGCCTGGGCTCCACATGGGGTGCAGGGATCAGGGGGCAGGGTCCCTGTCCAGGGGGTTATTTCAATGGCTAACTGGTCTAAGATGGACATAAGAACATAAGAATGGCCATACTGGGTCAGAACAAAGGTGCATCCAGCCCAGGTGCCCCGGAGTGAGTGAACCTAACAGGTAATGATCAAGTGATCTCTTTCCTGCCATCCATCACCCGCGTCTGACAAACAGAGGCTAGGGACACCATTCCTTACCCAGCCTGGCTAATAACCATTCATGGAATTAATCTCCATAAATGTATCCAGTTCTCTTTTAAACCCCTGTTATAGTCTTGGCCTTCACAATTTCCTCAGGCAAGGAGTTCCACAGGTTGACTGTGCGCCATGTGAAGAAGAACTTCCTTTTATTTGTTTTAAACCTGCTGCCCATTAATTTCATTGGGTGGCCCCTAGTTCTTCTATCATGGGAACAAGTAAATAACTTTCCCTTATTCACTTTCTCCACACTACTCATGATTTTATAGACCTCTATCATATCCCCCCTTAGTCTCCTCTTTTCCAAGCTGAAAAGTCCTAGCCTGTTTAATCTCTCCTCATATGGGACCAGTTCCAAACCCCTAATCATTTTAGTTACCCTTCTCTAAACCTTTTCTAATGCCAGTATTCCAGATGTGGGCGCACCATGGATTTGTATAAGGGCAATAAGATATTCTCCGTCTTATTCTCTATCCCTTTTTTGATTTCTAATGTCCTGTTTGCTTTTTTGACTGCCGCTGCACACTGCATGGACATCTTCAGAGAACTATCCACGATGGCTCCAAGATCTTTTTCCTGATTAGTTGTAGCTAAATTAGCCCTCATCATATTGTATGTATAGTTGGGGTTATTTTTTCCAAAGTGCATTACTTTACATTTATCCACATTAAATTTAATTTGCCATTTTGTTGTCCAATCATTTAGTTTCGTGAGATCTTTTTGAAGTTCTTCACAGTCTGCTTGGGTCTTAACTATTTTGAGCAGTTTAGTATCATCTGCAAACTTGGCCACCTCATTGTTTACCCGTTTCTCCAAATCATTGATGAATAAGTTGAATAGGATTGGTCCTAGGACTGACCCTTGGGGAACACTACTAGTTACCCCTCTCCATTCTGAAAATGTACCATTTATTTCTACCCTTTGTTCCCTGTCTTTTAACCAGTTCTCAATCCAGGAAAGGATCTTCCCTCTTATCCCATGGCAACTTAATTTACGTAAGAGCCTTTGGTGAGGGACCTTGTCAAAGGCTTTCTGGAAATCTAAGTACACTATGCCCACTGGATCCCCCTTGTCCACATGTTTGTTGATCCCTTCAAAGAACTCTAATAGATTAGTAAGACATGATTTCCCCTTACAGAAACCATGCTGACTTTTGCCCAACAATTTATATTCTTCTGTGTGCCTGACAATTTTATTCTGTACTATTGTTTCAGCTAATTTGCTCAGTACTAACATTAGACTTGACAGTCTGTAGTTGCCGGGATCACCTCTCGAGTCCCTTTTAAATATTGGCGTTACATTAGCTGTCTTCCAGTCATTGGGTACAGAAGCCGATTTAAAGGACAGGTTACAAACCCTAGTTAATAGCTCCCCAATTTCACATTTGAGTTCTTTCAGAACTCTTGGGTGAATGCCGTCTGGTCCCGGTGACTTGTTACAGTTCAGTTTATCAATTAGTTCCAAAACCTCCTCTAGTGACATTTCAATCTGTGACAATTCCTCAGATCTGTCACCTACAAAGGACGGCTCAGGTTTGAGAATCCCCCTAACTCCGTAGCTGTGAAGACTGAAGAAAGAAAATCTTTAGTTTCTCCACATATGTTCTTATGTGAACCCCTTCTTCCCTCACCAGGCGAGGCATCCAGCAAGGCCTGTCGCCTCCTGCTGCTCCCAGGGCCCAGCCCAGGGCAGGCAGGTGCAGGTGCGTGGAGGGCAGGGGTTAAGACTGGGCCTGGCCCTTTAACTCTGCTCCCCTTACAGGGGCCCTCGGCTTTTTAAATGCAGATTTGGCCTTTCTGCTTGAAATGCCTACAAAAAGAAGAGTTGCCATGGCAACCCAGAGCAGGAGGGGGGATGGTGGCGTTTCCAAAGCTGCCAGGTCAGTGATCAGGGCAGGCAGGGCCAGGTCCCCTGGGCCAAGCACAGATGGGGACAAAGTGGGGCCATTGCCAGGGAGCGAAACCAGCTGCGATTTACTAATGCGAGCGAGAGAGCTGGGGAGACCCTGGGCGGCTCCAGAACTCAGCACCCCACCCCCACCCCAGCCACAACACAGGCCCCTAGGGCTGGAGCTTCGGATCTCCATGGACCAGGTCACAGGCCTCACTGCACACGGACCCCCCCCATGCCCATGCCAGGCCCCCCTCCAGAGATCAGCACCCCCAACCCGCTAGGCCCCGACACTTTGTTAAAGACCCTTTCACCTCCACTGTGGGTGGGGCCACACTGCACCAAAACTCTCCGCGACTGGGCAGCGCCCAGGGCTCCCACACTGTTCAGAGCGGCTCCCACCTGGCTGGGCCTCAGCCCCACAGGCTAGGGAATAACAGCAGTGATGTAGCCAATCCACCAGCTCCACAGAGCCCATGCACACAACTTTATGGCTACAGCTAGGGTGGAGCTCACCACCTCCAGCCCCTAAAACTCTCTGTTAGCCTTACGGGGACTATGACACACAAGCAATGCTGAGCTGTTCCAGTAGAGGGCAGTGACACTCACACACTCTCTTCATTAGAATATAATTAGCATTTCCACAGCACTTCTCCCGTTTAGGTCAAATATATGCCAAACCTATTTTATCCTGCAGCGTTTTCTTACCACGTTTAAAGCTGCCCCATAATATCACGGGGTTAACGTAAGTGTAATAGAGACGCGCCCAGACACTTTTGAGCCAAGGGAGCCTTTCCCTTCCTTCCAGATCACCCATTTGTTTTGCAGGATTCAGGCCCAGAGTGTTATTAGCCACAGCTCTTGCTCCTGACCAAAGGTACAGAAAGATAGCGTGTGGCCCAGGCAGTGTGGTGAGTTCAGCAGCCAGGTAATCAAGGGTCCTGGATTCAAAGCCCCTCTTAGCTATGGCTAGAGCTGTCTGTAAGACTGGATGGGACCACAGTCTGCCGGTCGGTGTACTGCGGGCCCTAGGACTGCTCTGACTTCAGGTCCATTTGAACTGGAGTGTGGCTTTTAGAAAAACATCCAATCTCCATTTCCAGATTTCCAAGGACGGAGAGTCCACCACAAGCCTCGGTAAATTGTGCCAGTCGTTAATTCCCCTCCTTGTTAAAATCTGGCCTTATTTTCAATCTGAAATTGTCAGGCTTCAACTTCATGAGCAGTGGCTCATGTTAGACCTTTGTCTGCTAGAGTGAAGAGAACCCTCTTGTCATATTTCGGAGTGTGATAGTGTCACCTGTTAGCCTTCGGCTGACAAGTGAAATAGGCTGCACTTCTCGACTCTAACTACATGGCAAATTTCCCAACCCTTTAGTCATTCTAGTGGCTCTTCTCTGAACCTGCTCCAATTTTTCAGTTTCCCCACGTTTGTAACATAATTCAAGGCTGTTGGTGCAAAGAATTACCAAGCGCAGTAACAATATCCCCTAAGGATCACTCCAGCCAGGCCCATCGGTCTGGGGCACAGCACGCCACTTGCAAGCCAGTCAGATCCCTCAAGCAACGAGGGATTTCTACGGGCAGCCAAGTGTCGTCTGTTGCTCACTCTAGCTCAGCCACCTAAGCACATCTGCTGCTTTTGGCACTCTCAGCCCCCACTGTGTTGCCCCCTTAGCAGGCCTGCTTTGAGGTCGGACCCCCCAGTGCAAGGCCCCTGCAGGGGGATCTGCCGGGACCCTTCGCCCACGTTTGCCCTCATTGTCTGGAGGAGCTGCAGCCCAGCTGCTGCTGCAGCAGGAGACGAGCATCTTATCTCCGGGCGCGGCAGATGCTGAGGCCAAACCCTACGTCACCGGAGCCCAGAGTCCATTGTCTCTGCTTTGGCTACTAGCCAAGGCCTGTGAAAGCCCCATCCAGGCTGGGGCCCCAGAGACAACCCCCCGGGCTCTGGAGAGGGGATGCCCCCCAGTGGGAAGAGCTCCCCCAGGCCCAGGAGAGCACAGTCGGGGGGGCAGAGAGGGGATCATGCAGGGCTGGTTGCTGCTAGCCCCCCCCCCCCACGCCCCGCACTTTGCCAGCTCCCTTCCTGCTGAGGCTGTTATTTATTTATACCCCACAGCAAAGCCAGTGTTTCCATAGCAACCAACCACCATGTGGGAAGAACAGCCGCCAGAAGCCAAGAATGGCAGGTGTGGGGGGAAGGCAGGAGGAGGGGGAAGAATGGGGGAGGGGGAGAGCCCTAGGGAGACCACAGGAGTCAATGGGCAGAGTGCAAGGAGTCAACTGAGAATGGGGGTGACTGGGGTCACAGGGGGTGAATGGGGGAGCGTGGGGAGCAAACCGAGAATGGGGGTGACTGGGATCACATGGGGGAGTGTGCGGAGTCAACTGAGAATGGGAGTGACTGGGGTCACAGGGGGTGAATGGGGGAGCGTGGGGAGTAAAGGGAAAATGGGGGTGACTGGGTCCTCTAGCAAGGGGCAGATCCTGACAGACTGCCCCAGGCCCTGCCATTGGCCATTGCAGGGAGGGACGACCAAGGAACCCCCCAGTTCACGTGCTTGAGCTGCGGGACAAAGAGCAAACAGCCAGCCCAGCTGGAGGGTCTGAGCAGTCATCACATGCAACACACGCGTGTGAACACAGGGGCTACAGACACATTTCACGCTTTGGCCTGCACCTTCTGATTGACTGGCAACTGTACTGAGCCAGGGACCCGGTGTCTCGTCCACCCCCTTGATTCATCCCCTCCGCGTCAGTCTCAAGGATGCACTCGCCCTTCCCAGCCCTGGGAGCCTCCTACTCCGTCCCTCCGCATGCACCACTGGCCAAAGTGGGGCACGCGCAACAATAAACAACCAAGGGACTTTGGCACAACCCTGAGCTGCTTCACACTATGGCATCGTGATGTGTCTGACCCCAGGGGAGACCACCCTGCCCCACCGCAGCCTGGCAGGCAGCACTGCAGCTAGGCCACAGAGCACTAGGATGCAGAATCACCGCAGAGCGTGGGCCCGTCGCACTGTGGCTTCACTTCAGCTTATAAGCACGTGTCACCGCTATCAAGTATTCTGCACGGGGCACTACAGCATCTCTATGGAGCACTGGCTACGGCACCATGCACTGCTGTAGGGCACCGGCACACGGCACCGTGCACCGCTCTGGGGCACTGGCACACGGCACCGCGCTGGGGCACTGGCACACGGCACCAGTGTGAGGCACAGGCACACGGCACCGCGCTGGGGCACCGGCACACGGCACCGTGCACCGCTCTGGGGCACCGGCA
>ML677380.1:18709846-18737677 GCA_007922305.1 Dermatemys mawii
CCTTTAATCCCCCCCGACCCCCGCCGAGCACTGGGCACTTACTTCGCTTCTGGCTGCGCCGCGGAGCCTCCTTCCGAGGCGGCACAAGCCGCGGCGGTCCGGGTGCCGCGGGCGCTCCGGCCGCTCCCCACGCCGGAGCGAGCCCCCGGGATCTCCCGGCCCCGGCCCACAACAAAAGCGGCCGAGCGGCGCTGCCCTGGGACACGTGCCCGGCGCGCGGGACAAAGAGCCGCCCCCTGGGCCCGCCGGTTCCAGCTCCGGCCGCCGCCCCCCGGAGCAGAGCGTGGCCGGGGGCGCTTAGCGCTGCGTGCAGCCCCGGAACAGCAGGGCCAGCGATGGGCCTCCTGCGCGCCCCGCCCCGGGCAGCCCCTGCCCGGCCCCCGCTGCACTCCTGGGGCTGGCAGCGTGTTTCCGTGCCCTGGAGCTGGAGGCGATCCAGTGGATCAGCGAGTCCCTTCCTCGGCTGTTCTCAGGAGGTGCAAGGCTCTGTGTCCCCGCCCCTCCTGGGACAGCCTGGCCTGCTGTAACCCCAGGGGGGGCTTTTCCAGTGGGATTTTTACCAGCTGTACTGGTGCAACTCCCGGCATATACTAACAGGCAGAAGCTCTCATGGTATAAGCCAGGGGTGGGCGAACTTTGGGTCCGAGGGCCACGTGGGGGTTGCAAAACTGCACGGAGGGCCAGATAGGAAAGGCTGGGCCTCCCGAAACAGCCTGGCCCTGCCCCCTATCTGGCCCCTCCCATTTCCCGCCCCCTGGCTGCCCTCCTCAGAACACCCAACCCTCCATGCTCCTGTCCCCTGACCGCCCCCTCTCGAGATCCCCTGACCATAACCACCCCACACCCAATCCTCCCTTGCTCCCTGTCCCCTGACTGCCCTGACCCCTTTCCACCCCCGCCACCCCCTGACAGATCCCCAAGACTCCCATGCCCCATCCAATCACCCCTGCTCCCTGACTACCCTCTCCAGAGACCCCCCCATTCCTAACCACCACCCTGGGACCCCACCCGCATCCAAAACATCCTGCTCCCTGTCCCCTGACACCCCCCAGGAGCCTCTGCCCCTTATCCAACCCCCTGGCTCCAGCCCCCTTACCATGGTGCTCAGAGCCGCGTGTCTGGCTCCACGTGGAGCCAGACACGCTGCCCCATGGGAGTGTACAGCCCTCCCCAAGTGCTGCATGCACTCTGCATGCAACCCTACAATAACACAGCAGCATGCACCTCCATTGCTCATGAGCAACACTGCAGTAATCCAGCAGCAGGCAAACAACACAATGGAAAGGCACCATGTTTCAGTCCCTTGCATTATTTTGCACCTAAGCAGCGGTGGGACACAATGATCTGAGGCATGTCAGGAGCTGGCTCTCTCCTGGAGCTGGGGTCCCCTGGGGCGCAGCTGAGCTTACATTTCCAAAGGACTGGCAGCAGCAGGGCCGGGGAAGGCGGGAAGGCCAGCACCGCCAGGGGTCAAACCCTGAGGGCTACAGGGTGGCCCAGCTAAGGAGAAAAACTCCCCCAGTGATTCCTCCCTTCATGAGGAAACACAGGGTGACTGAGCCCCTTCCCCATGCCCCCCCTCTCTCTGCCCAGCCCCCATCATTATAGCTGCTCTAAAACCAGGGGGAACAAGTTTGAGGGAACTCTCCCAGTTTCAAAGTGGTTCTCATTGGATCCATTTCCACAACCAGTTCTCACCAATGTTTCTATCAGAACTGCTGAAGTTTTGCACTTGCATTTCTCCCCCAGAAAGCCGGGGTTTTGGTCAGTGACAAATGGCAAAAGCGTTTCTGATAAACGAAAAAATATGGTGGGAAACGTTCAGGAAGATGTGAAGTGCTGATTGTGGTCGATTTCGCCAGGAGGGTTAGATTTTTAAATAAGGCCACTTTCCCACAAAACAGCCCTTAGTGTGGGGGTTCTCAAACTGAGGGCTGCGACCCCCCAGGGGTCGCGAGCTCCCTTTCCATTCAGCGGCATTTCTGCAGATGTTCTGAATGCTGGAGTGCGAGTGGGAAAAGCTGAAAAGCCGCTGAGACAAGTGGAACACTTGGGCTTTTGGCAGCATTTTGGCAGAGACACAGAGAAGCGCTGCATTCGCCAAAATGCCGCCAAAACTGGAAGTGTTTTATTCAGCAGACATACCCCAGGTCCACAGCACACGCCGAACTGCAGAAAGGGGATCTTGAACCTAGAAAGTTTGAGAACCTCTGCCTTAGTCTTACGCACAGAACATCCGCCGCTTCTGCTAAGGCTAGGTCCACCCAACGGCCATCACCCTGTCCACCAGGCTGTGCGCGCTGACTCAGTGTAGACCTCACCTTAGCAGATTGGAATTGGTTTCATGAAACCAGTGTAATTTTGTGGGAGAACAGCATGTCGCTGTAAGCCTGATGTATGTCAGTTTAATATACCCTCTCTGGGCTTTTTTGCAGGGGAAATTTAGCCCAGTCTCACCTAAGGGGTGAAATCAATTTAGTTAAAATGGTGCAAACTTTCAGGGTGGGTTTTTTTGGTTCAGTCATTCTGGAAAAGGTCTAAGGCACAAAACGTGTACCATTGTGATTCACTCCAGAATGGCTACAGCAGTACAGCCCTCCCTAACGGGGATGCAGCAAGACCTTTATTTATGTCCTGTTCAACACCACTCTTTTCTATTAGGTTCTTTTCTTGCCCTCATCACCATAGTATCTGAGTCCCAGCCAGTTGTGCACTGAGCCACGTGACTAACATCTGACATGTGAGGTTTGTTGTCTGTCTCCCCAGCAGAGAATTGGTTTTGCAGTGGAGTGGTTTGTTTTGGTCAGGTTTTGTTTACACATCCAGTGTTTGTATCAGCGAAGGCAGGACGGAGCAGCACCTGGCACCTGGACTGGGAGGTTTGGGATGGTCCTAGGTGGTCCCCATGGGAGATTGTTCCCCAGTCTGGTGCTGGCTCTGAGGAAGCCTTGCTGCGGGCAGACCAACTCACCCATATTGGAGCACTTAGAGGAGGGGAAAGTGATCAGGAACAGTCAGCATGGATTCACCAAGGACAAGTCATGCCTGACTAACCTAATTGCCTTCTATGACGAGATAACTGGCTCTCTGGATGAGGACGTGTTATTCCTTGACTTAGCAGGGGTCGTGTTCTCTGTAGCTACAAGCTGTTTTAGATCATGTTCCTGTTGTCTAACAAACCTCTGTTTACTGGCTGGCTGAGAGTTACGTCTGATTCCGGAGCTGGGGTGCAGGACCCACAGGCTTCCCCAGGACCCCGCCTGGGTGGGCTCGCTGGGGGAAGTGCACGAAGGGGCAGAAGGTGCCAAATGCTCTGAGGTCAGACCCAGGAAGGAGGAGGCTGTAAGCTGTGAAGCTCCTAGCCTTGGAGACAAGCTGTTCACAGAGACGAAGCTTCCCCCCAGAGTCCTGACTGGCTTTGTAGCGGGCTGTTCCATACCATCACCCCGGGGACTCCGTGACAGGAGATGGAGGGGGAGTGCCCCCGGCGGTCTTTCGTGTACGAGTGGTGCCTTTCCAAGAGTATTATGCAGTTGACCAGAGGAAGTGAATTACCTGAATTTTCACATGAGCCTGGCTCCCTGCTCCGCCATGCCTGAGGCCAAACAGGAATGACGCTGCAACCCTTTGGGTCCGGTTGCAGTATGCAGGGCGGGAAGCTGGGCCCAGCCCCGTAGGAGCCTCGGCTGCCAGGTGAGCATAAGTCCAGCTCGCTCTCTGGCCACCCCCTCCCAGGCCTTCCCTCTGCACCGGACCATGATCGGGCTTGTGGTGCACTCCATGTGGGTGCCATGGAGAGGGCGGCGGCGGCAGCCTGCACCCACTGAAAGGGAGGCACCGCTGATGTCCATCACCCCGATTGCAAAACCTGGTCCCCGCACTGCTGAGCTCCTCTCAAATGTCCAGTGCGCAGCCGGGCAGTCAGCCATCAGAGCACATGTGCTAGGGGCCCATGGCAGTCAGCTCTCATGGTCAGAGGCCTGGAGTCCAGTAGAGGGCACTGCTTGACCACAGCCCCTGCAGCCTGTGGGGGCGCTGGCAAGGGGACTGCTCTATGCAGCTGGCCAGGGGGGCCTGGCCCTGCTCTGGCTGCAAAACCAGGGAACCCCAGAATGTCTGAAGCTGTGGAGAGAAGCAGCAGGGACTGGGAGCCCAGGGCCTTTGCCAAAACCAACGTGGGTGTTGTGTGCAGCGTGTGGGCATATGCACCACGTGCTCTGTGCGTGCATGCACATGGACGGTGCATGTGTGTGCAGTGCACACTGTCCTCTGGGTGTGTGTTTGTGTGCTGTGTTCTCTGAGTGAGCCTGTTTGCACGTGCAGGGACTGAAACTCTACCTCCCGCACAGAGGAGCTGGTTCTTGCAACCCTTGGCTCAGGGCTCTGGGTGCAGATTGTCCCGACTGGGGATGGCTTCCTAGGCAAGCAGGGAGAAATTCCAAGTGCACTGGAAGGAAAGAGACCCCAGGGTTTGTAAGTGGAAAACTCCCATTGGCTCTCACAGAGAAGCTGCCCCTGGATGCCCCAGTCACTGAGCCTAGGAGGGAGCCCACTCACTGACAAACCTACAGAGCTGCAGAGTCATTTCTACAGCTCCTGCTAGGTTCAGGCCTATTGCCCTGCAGGACTTTGCTAAGGGATGAAGGCCCCATCAGAAATGAAAGCACCAGGATGGGGTAAAGCCTCTGGACTAATAGAACTGACTGCCCAGCCTACCCCGTGTGCTCATGGAACGCCCATAGGGAGGGTGCAAGTGTCCCTCATCTCACCCGGGAGGAGGCGCCGAAGCTCTGGGGTGTATAGAGCCTTACTGGTAACAAGGGATCATGATACAGAGCTCGTCCCATTGGCGCCAGGTCTCAGGGCGCGGAGCTCGTCCCGTCGGCGCCGGGTCTCAGGGCGCGGAGCTCGTCCCATCGGCGCCAGGTCTCAGGGCGCGGAGCTCGTCCCATCGGCGCCGGGTCTCAGGGCGCGGAGCTCGTCCCGTCGGCGCCGGGTCTCAGGGCACAGGACTCGTCCCGTCATCACCGGTACTCCGGGATCTCAGTGTGCCAAGTAGGGTCTCCGAAAGGATGTGAATGGGGAGCATGGGGGTTGCCTGGTGTTTTCTCCCGTCCCAGCCAGCCAAGAGTAACACTCAACTCTAGGGCCCCCCAGATCCTGCCCATTCCTTGGAGCCTCTGCAAGAGTGCAGCCTGGCTCCCTCCCCCACCCTGCAGCTTCTTACCTGGACGGTCTGACGGTCTGGGATCCCGCTGTACACAGAGATCTGGGGCCCCGGCTGGCGCCCGTTACTGCTGCTGCTGGCGGTGCTGGTGCTGCTGGTGCTGCTGGAGGGAGGCGGGACCTGCAGCTGCTCATTCTCCATGGTAACAGTCCTGGGCACCGACTGGGGCAGGAAGAAGGAAATACCAAGGCCCAGGTGGTAGGAAAGGGGATTCTGGTCAGGTTAGAGCTGGAAGGAGATAAAAGTAGGCAGTCAGGCTTGGGACATGGAGCAGTCCTAACCCCTTATACCCCAGCTGGGGCACTGAGCGGATGAGATTCTGCCGCCATGAGGATTTCCGCGGCCATATTCTCTGATGCATACAGGGGGTGCAGTCAGGGAACCAGGTATGGGCTATCTCTGGATGCAGGTAAGAACAGGTTGAGGGCTGCTCTAAACTGTGCCAGTTGGCTGTGGTCCCCAAGGATCCAGCCTGTTCCAGTCAGTCTCTTTCCCTGTCCCTTCCTCCGCCCAACATCCCTATCCCGCTGACGCGCACACGGGGCTGCCGTAAGGACGGTGCTTGTAGGAGCTGATTCTGCTGGCTCCTTGTCAGCTAGGACTCCAAGGATCTCAAAGCACTTTGCAAAGAGGAATGAATCCAAGCCCACCAGCTCTCGGGGGTGTCCTGTGAAGATAACTCGCCTCTTTAAACAGAGGGACAAACTAAGGCGCATTGATTCCAAGGCAGAGGGACCACTGTGATCACCTAGTCTGATGTCCTGCACAGTACTGGCCAGAGACCTGCCCCATAATTACTTCTAGAGCAGAGCTTTGAGAAAACAGCCAGTTGATTTAAAAATAACCAGTGATGGAGAATCCCCCACAATCCTTGGTATATTGGTCCAATAGTTAATTACTCTCATTGTTAAAATTGTACCTTATTTCTATTCCAATTTTATCCAGCTTCAACTCCCAGCCATTGGGTTGCGTTAGACCTTCCTCTGCTAGATTGAAGAGCCCATTAGGTATTTGTTCCCCATGTTGATACTTATAGACCAGTGGTTCTCAAACTGGGGGTCGCAACGCTCTGGGGGATCGTGGGCCGATTTCAGGGGGGTCTTGAAACTGATCTGCTTATCTCTAACCTGATTTTTGCCTACTTATTTATACCTGCCTCTGGATACTTCCACTGCATGCATCCGACGAAGTGGATATTAGCCCATGAAAGCTTATGCTTCAATACTTTAGTTAGTCTTTAAGGTGCCACAGGACTCTTTGTCCCATTTACATTTAGCCATATTAAAATGCATGTTGTTTCCTTGCACTCAGTTTAACAACTGATCCAGGCTGCTCTGAATCAGTAACCTGTCTTCTTCATATTTTCCACTCAACCAATTTTTGTGTCATCTTCAAACTTTATCAGTGATGATTTTATCTTTTCTTCTAAATCATTGCTAAAAATGTTAAATAGCCCAGGGCCACGAACCAATCCCTGAGGGACCCCACTGGAAACACACTGGCTCAGTGATGATTCCCAGGTTACAGTTATATTTTGAGACCTATCAGTTTTTAATCCATTTAATGTATGCCATGTTAATTTGATATGATTCTCTTTTTTTAATCAAAATGTTGTGCAGTACCAAGTCAAACACCTTACAGAAGTCTATTAATTCAACACTATGACTTTTATCAACCAAACTCATCATCTCATCAAAAAAAGAGATCAAGTTAGTTTGACAGAATCTATTTTCCACACACCCATCAATTACATTATCCTCCTTTAATTCTTTATTAATTGAGTCCTGGATTGGCCACTCCATTATCCAATCTGGGATTGATGTCAGGCTGAAAATTTCTTGTTCATCCCATTTACCCATTTTACAAGTTGGTACATTAGCTTTTTTCCAGTTTTCTGGAACTTCCCCAGTGTTCCAAGACTTATTGAAAAACAACATTAACAGTCCAGCAAGCTTCTCTGCCAGCTCTTTTAAAACTCTTGGATGCAAGCTATCTAGACCTGCTGATTTAAAAATGTCTAACTAGAGTAGCTTCTGTTTAACATCCTCCAGAGATACTAGTGGAATAAAAAGAGTGCTATCATCATGGAGCAGGTCCTCATGGAATCAATTCTGAAGCACTTAGAGGAGAGGAAATTGATCAGGAACAGTTAGCATGGATTCACCAAAGGCAAGTCATGCCTGACTAACCTAATTGCCTTCTATGATGAGATAACTGGTTCTGTGGATGAGGGGAAAGCAGTGGACGCGTTATTCCTTGACTTTAGCAAAACTTTTGATACAGTTTCCCACAGTATTCTTGCCAGCAAGTTAAAGTATAGGTTAGATGAATGGACCATAAGGTGGACAGAAAGCTGGCTGGATTATCGGGCTCAACGGGTCGTGATCAATGGCTCCATGTCTAGTTGGCAGCCAGTATCAAGCGGAGTGCCCCAGGGGTCGGTCCTGGGGCCAGTTTTGTTCAATATCTTTATCAATGATCTGGAGGATGGCGTGGACTGCACCTTCAGCAAGTTTGCAGATGACACTAAACTGAGAGGAGTAGTAGATAAGCTGGAGGGTAGGGACAGGATACAGAGGGACCTAGACAAATTAGAGGACTGGGCCAAAAGAAATCTGATGAGGTTCAACAAGGACAAGTGCAGAGTCCTGCACTTAGGACGGAAGAATCCCATTCACTGCTACAGATGAGGAACCGACTGGCTAGGCAGCAATTCTGCAGAAAAGGACCTAGGGGTTACAGTGGATGAGAAGCTGGTTATGAGTCAACAGTGTGGCCTTGTGGCCAAAAAGGCTAACAGCATTTTGAGCTATATAAGTAGCGGTATTGCCAGCAGATAGAGGGACATAATCGTTCTCCTCTCTTTGACGTTGGTGAGGTCTCACCTGGAGTACTGTGTCCAGTTTTGCGCACTACACTACAAGAAAGATGTGGAAAAATTGGAAAGAGTCCTGATATTCTATGATTCTGTGATCACCATATGTTGACACTATGTCATCTGTTTTTCCCCAAATACAGAACAGAAACATTTATGAAACTTCTGCCTTTTCCACATTATTATTGATAACTATACCATTTCCATATAGCAATGGACAAAAACCATTGTCAGAATCCTTTTAATTCCTAATATATTTTAAAAACTGCTTCTTATTGTCCTTAACTCTGCAGGCCATAGAGTTTGCCTTGCGTCCCTTTGATTCCCTTATCAATTTTCTACAGTTCCTAACTTCTGATTTATACCCATTACTATCAATTTTCCCTTTATGGCATTTGTTATATTTTTGTTTTTTAAGGTTGCCTTCACTTCTCTACTCCAGGCTGTTTTTTTAACCAGTTTGGCCTTGATTGTGGCTTTTGGTGCTTCTTGTAAGGTGTTCTTAAAATATTCCCAGTTATGATTCACATTGTGTTGCTTAAATTCTTGTTCCCAGCTGAACTGGCTCATAATTTTTTTCAGCTTTGTGAAATTGGCCTTATTAAGGCACAAGTATATATATTATTGGACTGGTCTTTATTCTGCTTACATTTTATGCATGTGATCAAGTCATGATGATTTATACTTAAGCTACCATTAATTTTTAGTTCCCAAGGGTTGCACAGCATACATTGGTCTACAATTTTTTAGAAGTCGTCTGCTTCAGAGATAAAATGTTATATTTATTATGTATTTTGATGTGCTGAATTCAAATATGACAATTAAAACAACTGATTGGCTACTGTTTCTAAGATATTTAAGTTTTTACATTTTATGTCTATGTATATTGTGTAGATAGTAGAGTTTTAATCATAAATTGTAAACCTAGGTCTTTTCATGTGTTTATGGTTGCTTTACATGATAATATTTCACCCGTCCTGTTTATGTAACACTTTAAAAATCAGCAAAAGGGTTATATAAATAAAATGTATTATGAAACAAAAGGCAAAAAACTATTATGTACATAGTTTAGTCCTATTCAGCATCTACTCGGCGCTTCTTGGCTTGTCTCTTGTATTCATTAAATGGAGCATCTCTTGTCACTGTCCAGCAATAGTCTGCAAGCATTGATGGGCTCCATTTGCCCTGATAGCATTTCTCCATTGTTGCAATGTCATGGTGAAATCGCTCGCCGTGCTTGTCGCTCACTGCTCTGCAGTTCGGTGGAAAAAAATCTAGAAGAGAGTGCAAAAAAATGTATCTGTAGTGACATGTTGCAACCAAGGCTTTTGTATGCCTTGAGGAGGTTGTCCACCAATAACCTGTAGTTGTCTGCCTTGTTGATTCCGAGAAAATGTATTGCCACTGACTGGAAGGCTTTCCATGCCGTCTTTTCCTTGCCACGCAGTGCATGGTCAAATGCATCATCTCGAAGAAGTTCACGAATCTGAGGACCAACAAAGACACCTTCCTTTATCTTAGCTTCACATAACCTTGGAAATTTTCCATGCAGGTACTTGAAAGCTGCTTGTGTTTTGTCAATGACCTTGACAAAGTTCTTCATCAGACCCAGCTTGATGTGTAAGAGTGGTAACAAAATCTTCCTCGATTCAACAAGTGGTGGATGCTGAACACTTTTCCTCCCAGGCTCCAATGACTGTCGGAGCGGCCAATCTTTCTTGATGTAGTGGGAATCTCTTGCACGACTATCCCATTTGCAGAGAAAACAGCAGTACTTTGTGTATCCAGTCTGCAGACCAAGCAAGAGAGCAACGACCTTCAAATCGCCACAAAGCTGCCACTGATGTTGGTCATAGTTTATGCACCTCAAAAGTTATTTCATGTTATCATAGGTTTCCTTCATATGGACTGCATGACCAACTGGAATTGATGGCAAAACATTGCCATTATGCAGCAAAACAGCTTTAAGACTCGTCTTCGATGAATCAACGAAGAGTCTCCACTCATCTGGATCGTGAATGATGTTGAGGGCTGCCATCACACCATCGATGTTGTTGCAGGCTACAAGATCACCTTCCATGAAGAAGAATGGGACAAGATCCTTTTGACGGTCACGGAACATAGAAACCCTAACATCACCTGCCAGGAGATTCCACTGCTGTAGTCTGGAGCCCAACAGCTCTGCCTTACTCTTGGGTAGTTCCAAATCCCTGACAAGGTCATTCAGTTCAGCTTGTGTTATCAGGTGTGGTTCAGAGGAGGAGGATGGGAGAAAATGTGGGTCCTGTGACATTGATGGTTCAGGACCAGAAGTTTCATCCTCTTCCTCGTCTGACTCAAGTGAGAATGATTCTGGTGAATCAGGAACCAGCAGCCTTTCTCCGTGGGTATTGGGCGTATAGCTGATGGAATGTTTGGATAATGCACAGTCCACTTTTTCTTCTTTGACACACCTTTCCCAACTGGAGGCACCATGCAGAAATAACAATATGATCTGTTGGCTCTCTCCAAATCATTGGCACTGCAAAAGGCATAGACTTCCTTTTCCTGTTCAACCACTGGTGAAGATTTGTTGCACAAGTGTTGCAGCATATGTGTGGGGCCCACCTCTTGTCCTGATCTCCAATTTTGCAGCCAAAATAAAGGTGATAGGCTTTCTTAACCATAGTGGTTATACTGCGCTTTTGTGATGCAAAAGTCACTTCACCACAAACATAGCAGAAGTTATCTGCACTGTTCACACAAGTACAAGGCATCTCTGCTCACTTTGGCTAAACAGAAATGTGTCCCTTTGCAAAATCAAACACTGTCAAATAAGAGAGCACGACACTGTATGATTTGTAGAGCTGATATAGGGCAATTTGTTCAGCAGAGTGATGTAAGCTTTGTTATGATTGCATCATCCATGACTTCTAGGAATAACACGATGCAATTCATATCATGTATGATGCAATACCAGCTTCAGATTGCATCATTCATTGTTTTGCCTAAAAAGCAAGTACTGTCCAAACCCAGTCATGGATTTATTCATAGATCCAGTCAAAGATGTATTTTAGTCATTTCTGGTTTCAATTGAGATCCCTTCCCTTTATAACTCACTTATACTCCATCATTCCCATGTCAAGGGTCGTATATACTGACCCAATAGCATATCTTGAAAACTAGAGCCAATCAACAATTTTAAGCATCATTTTCGTTCTCAGTGACCCAGAATTAGTAAAGTTTGACTACATTTATTTCAGAAGCATTTTGGCTGTAGAGCAGTGATATTAGTAGGAATAGAACTGTGATGTCTTGTTACCTAATCATGTGCCTTTACCACAATCTCAATCTTTTGTAAATGCTTGTGTAACCATGCTAACACAATCTGGCTCTTTGCCACCCTTTAAGTGGCTGCTTCATGAGGGAGATGAAGCACAGATTCCAGGGAGGATTCATTCAGGGCAGAGGGTCTCTTCCCCAAGATCTGGGGAGAGTGCTGCCTGGCTGGATTCTGTGCCTTGCTACGTACGTGTACATTCACAGGAACTCTGCTGCAAGCAATTGAATCTCCACTGGTGAATCCAACAGTAGGATAAGGCCCTGGAGAGTCAATTAGTATGAAATTTTGCATTGACTCCTTCCCATCTGTGTCTATTTCATGTACACAAGGACAGATAACACCCCAGCCTGTGAGCACCACACAAGCCATGTGCTCAAATGTCCCTGCAGTCAGAAAGAATCTGGGCCCATATAATGCCAAGGAGTAAGAACATAGGGGGTCTCATGGTCAGGTTGCCAAGTTCACCCCTTTAAAATGTGTCTAGTGTTGCCCCTGACATACCCAGAAAGCAGTGAAGGGTGGGCGGGCGGGTGGGTGTGATCTACTGACTTTTAGGGGGTTGATGCAGAGACTTCAGCCATGGCATCTCCAGAGTTGCCAACCCCAAGCACCCCGAAATCAGGAATCAGGCCCTCAAAAATCTGCAGATTGGTTTAACATTCATGAGATTTTAAAAAATAATAAATCTGTCTTTTCTTTGCTTCCTGGTTCTGGCGTCTTGAGGGTTCACATTTTCCAGCCTCTCCCCACAACCATGAGGTCCAGATAGTCACCTTATAACCAGAAGGGAAGCCAGGGATATCCCCTAATCCCAGGTGCTTGGGCTTCTAGCAAAGCACCAACTATCACGAGACTTCCAGTACAATCTGGAAGGTTGGCACCTTTGCCTTCCAGTGCTGAGAGATAAATCCAGCTGGAGCCAATTCCTTAGAGATGAAATGACTGGCTGCTTTATGCCCCTGCAGGATGATACTGAAGAATGGGTCAGCTTAAATAAAACTCCAGCTTCCTGGTAAAGAGTTAAGTCACTTGCCAGTCCTGTTGTCCAGATAAAGGCTCGGTTGGGAGATAGGGATAGCTCAGTGGTTTGATCATTAGCCTACTAAACCCAGTGTTGTGAGTTGAATCCTCGATAGGGCTATCTGTGGTAGAAATCTGTGGGTGAGATTGTGGCCTGCATTGTGCAGAGGTCAGACTAGATTGGCAGTTCTCAAACTTGGGGGGGTGGGGGTAGCCCCTTTTCCCATCGCCACGACCCCTGTGCGTGTCCGCCGAAATACCGCTGAGCTGAACAGTTCCAGTTTCCGTGGCATTTTGACGGACGTGCCGAGCACTTCACAGTGTCTGCTGAAAAGCTGCTGAAACCAGACACTTTAACTTCGGCAGCTTTTCGGGCACACACTTTGAAGCGTACGGCATGGCCACCAAAATGCCGCCGAAAGTGAAAGCGTCCAGCTTGGTGCCACTTCAGCGGCGCAGGGAGCTCATGACCCACCATGAATTGCCTCGTGACCCCCCGGGGGCTCGCAACCTCCAGTTTGAGAAGCCCTGGACTAGATGATCATAATGGTCCCTTCTGACCTTAAAAGTCTGAGTCTATCACTATTCCACACTGATTTAAAGCCTCAGTTCCTGGTGATGTGCATCACTTAGGCAGGCTGATCCAGACCTGCTTAGTGCCAGTTCATGGATTCTCTTTCCTGCTGTTTGTCAACTGTAGCATTTACCATTTCCCCTCTCTTACTCCTCCAGCCCCTCCCTCTTCTCACAGTACCCCCCAAAGCCCTTCTTCTTCCCCTTAGCGCCGGGGCCAGCCCCGTCTCCGTCCGCCCCCAGCACTGGCCCTGCAGCTCTTACTCAAGAACGCTCCCTTGGACTCAGTCAGTTTGGCAGCACCAGCCACCTTCTTTTTCCTTCACTGACTCATGAGCTAGATTCGTAACTGGTGGAAACTGGGATAGATCGAATAAGAGGCTATTGCAGTCCAGGAAGCTGCACAGATTTCCACCAGCTGAAGATCTGGCCTCATAGATCCTCCTTGCGTTGCCTCTTTGTCCTTCTTCATTGCCAGTGCAGGCTTCTCTTCGAGTCCTCAGATCTCTGAGCCTGGTTCTCATGGAGCCTCATTAGCTGCTCCTTTTCCCTTCACTGAACCAGACACTTTCTCCACTAGGCTCTGCAATCCCCACAGTCCTGCTGAGCCTGGCTGAAACTGAAGCCGGTTTATTTACCCCACAGCCTGGCCCTGGCTCCCCTGAGTCTTTTATGGGCTTGAGCAGACAAATGTTGTTGGTTTTTTATGGGCAATCCTGCTGTGCGGGTACAGCAGTGGAAATGGCCATGGAGATGGAGTTTCTGGCAGGAGGGCCTGGGGAGAGGGGGTTTTACAGCTCCAGGAACTGCTCTGCTCTTAGCAGACAAAGGCAGGTAGAGACCCATGAGCAACCCTTTGATATATAGCATGGCTGTAAATCTCTTCCTGCCTTGCAGACCTCACTCCACGCCATGTACCTTTAAACTATTCCAATGGACACCAGAGCGTTGTTCCTCTTAGGGCGGCAGGTGGCCTTTGGCCCCATCAGCTCAGCAAAGTGAATGACTGACAGAAAACTCTCCAGGCCCAAGTGAGGTCTGTGCTGGGATCTCACTGGGCACCTGTGGGCCAGGCTGAATTGAACCAAAGGGAGCAGATTGCAACCACTCTCATTTTCAGACCAGAGTCATGGTGCGAGGAGATCCAAATGCCTCCAGGGCCTCCATTTGCAGATTATGGGGAGGGGTATGGGGGGCATTGACCCCCTCCCAAAATGCAAGTCTCAGACAGGTAGCCTTAGGCTATGTCTACACTGCATAGCTTTTAGCGACATGGCGGGATGCATCAGGGTGCTCAGGGCATGGAGTTGGGGTGCAGGATGTGGCACGGGGTTCGGGGCAGGGAACTGGGGTGCAGGAAGGGTGCAGGATATGGCAGGGGGCTCAGGGCATGGAGCTGGGGTGTCAGATGTGACAGGGGGCCCAGGGCAGGGCAGGGCGAGTCCCTGTTCCTGGTCAATGGGAGCTGTGGGGGGCGGTGCCTGGAGGGAGGCAAGTAGGAGCCCTCTGTCTCCGCCCCCTTCCCTCCCGGCCCAAGGGACCTGCTGACACCCGCTTCGGAAAGCGGGGTGGGGCTCACAGCATCCCGGGGGCCTGGAGACAGGCAGAGGGGCCGGGAGCTTGGCAGGTGGCACACAAGAGCCCCACGGGCCGTGTGTTTGAGACCCCCGGACTAGATACCTCCTGAGGTCCCTTCCAGCCCTGATATTCTATGACTGAGATAAGAAAGGGCTGTTAGGAGTTTTCCTAAAGCTAAATGATCTGTTCCAAGCTTGGTGAACTGCAAAAAGTGGGTAGCCTAAGTGATAAAAAGTAATTGTAGCTTTTTCTACAGTTGTTTCAATTGTTATATTCAAGAGGTGGTAACAAGTTACTACTACCTTTCTGATATTTTAGACAAAGGAAATGTAGTAGATCTAATCTACCTGGATGTCAGGAAAGCATTTGATACAGTTCTACATGAGAAATTATTAGTTAAACTGGAGAAGATGCTCCACTTCATTCTAAGACTCCCCCAGCGCAGCCCCTGGGGTTGGCAGGGGTTGAGTGAAGGCTGAAGACACTGCCTCACTGGGGGAAAGAGGGAGGAAGAAGAGGAGGACCTTCCATTACAGGGGTTGGCAATCTTTCTGAAGTGATATGCCGAGTCTTCATTCATTTACTCTAATTGACAGTTCCGCATGCCAGTGACACATTTTAATGTTTTTAGAAGGTCTCTTTCTATTAAGTCTTTAACATAGAACTAAACTATCGTTGTGTGTAAAGTAAATACGGTTTTTAAAATGTTTAAGAAGCTTCATTTAAAATTAAATTAAAATGCAGAGCTCCCCGCACCGGTGGCCAGGACCCGGCAGTGTGAGTGCCACTGAAAATCAGCTTGCGTGCCGCCTTTGGCATCCGTGCCATAGGTTGCCTACCCCTGCTTCCCTCCAGGGGGTGCCTGAAGTATGCTCCTCCCCCCAGCACTCTAGTAAGGTGGGAGCAGTTAGCTCAGCAGGTGGACGCTGTCTCATAGACAGCCTGGGGGCTGGGAGGCAGGCCATGTCTGACTGGAAGAGGGTAAAGGAAACTTCTGCTGAAGCCCTCTTGACACATGACCTTTGCTCCCTTCAGAGACACCTTGCCTGGCTCTCTTCAGAGGAGTGGAATTAGTGTAGGGTTACCAGTGCCCCAGCATTAACCCCTTCCTGGCAGGGAGGAAGGCTGGTTCCTGAGTGTGGATTTCTGTTCCTGCTCCCCACAAAGGTCCCACAGATCTGCCATGGGACCTTTGTGGCAGGCTGTGGATCTTTGTGTACCATGGATCTGCCTCTCACAAGGGTTCTGCTGGCCCAGAGTGGATGGCGGCTCCATCTCTCTCTTACTGCAGCCCGACAGAGCTCCTAGCCTGGCGCCAGCTGTCCTCCACCCCCCTCACTGATTGCTGCCCTGTGCCGGTGTTTGTTCTCTTATGAAATCACCAGTGCACGAGGACAGGGCTCCCTCCACTCCCGGGACTCTAGGCTGAGAGCTGGGACAGGGCTCGCTGCAGCTGGCACTGTGCGGCGGGCGGGAAAGAAACAGCGCCGCGACGGGCCAGTCTGGACACAGACACAGGGATCTAGTCTTGGCCTAGTGAGAGACACATCCTCTCCAGCTCCCCATCACCCAGCCCCCTCCCCATTTACCTTTGTGCCCATGGTAAATACAGCTGCTGCTGACTTGGCAGTCCCCTGGGAAGATGCTGGTGTGTTCACTAATGTTTCTAATGCAACAACAAGCCTCATGTCCATTGGAAAATCAATCCATCCCACTGTCTCCATGTGCTCCCATCCCATCGCATGGCACACACCCGCCCCAGCTGGCCTGGCTTGCGCTCCTCAGCCCTCCCCCCCACGCTTTCCAGGTGAGGAGCTGGGCAGGTGAATACTCACTCCCTGAGAGTGTACCTGCAGCCAGCACCACTGGAGCAAGGACCCCAAGCAAATGGGCATGTGTGTGTGTGCATGGTTTGTGTTTGGGGTATTTGCGTGCAGGTGTGTGTGCGCGTGTGTTTGTGAGTGTGTGTTTGGGGATGAGCATGCGTGTGCGATTTGTATGGGTCTGTCATGCCGCAGGGCTCTAGTCTCACAGGGCAGGTCTGAGATCCCTCGGGTCCCAGGTGGGTGTCAGAGCCAGGCCGATGCTCCAGACTTTCTCTGGGTTCTCAAAGGCTCACCTCTAGCGGAAGGATGTTCACAACACACACGTATCCGTTGTGACAAAGCTCTGTCCTTATCTTTGTGGATCCTGAGTTTCCTGGCGGATTTCACTAGCCTCAGAGGCTCACTGTGACCCTCCACGTGGCCCTTCTCTCTCTAGAGACAAGGTCACAGCCTATTGAGCCATTTTCATCATAAGCCAGTGAGGAGAAGCTATCCTTCCTGGCACAGTCTCTATTGTCTCCCAATCTCAGAGACTAATTAGGGGAGGCAGAAACAGGGGAGCCCGGGCCCACCATCTACTCCAGGCTCCAGCCCAGGGACCCTAATAGTATCAGCTAAGATGGCTGACCTTTTATCCACAAAACACAATACAATTCCCTGGGCTACTTCCCCACAGCAGTCCCCGCTTCTTCAAACTCCACTTCACCCCTACCTCAGGGCCTCCTTCCTTGAGTATGATATGTTGTCCACCACTCAGTCTCACCAACAGCACAACTTCCTCCCACACCTCCTGACACCCACAGCCCACCTGACTAACTGGGAGGATTTTAACTGGTTTCAGCCAGTCCCTGACTGGCTTCAGGTGTCCCAATCAGTCTAGCTGTTTCTATTGATTTCTAGAAGGTTCCAGTGGTACCAGGGATTTGTTTAGCTTGAGACGAACATATCTGTTCTTCAGCACTTGCCAATAGCCATCTGGCCTTGCCCCATCACACCACACACAGACCAATACACAGAAACACATTCATCCTTTCACAAGTGGGCACCTCTCGGGGCCATAGGTGTTGGAACGAGGAATGCTGCATGGAAGGGCGGGGGGGCTGCTGCCGCACCCCCTGAGTTAAAGTGGTTCCCATTCTGTACAGGGTTTACAGTTTGGTTGGCTCTCAGCACCCCACTATACACATTGTTCCAGCACCCTCGCTCAGGCCTGGTCTAACCCTGCATTTGGATGCCCACCTTGATCCTTGGGGGCCCAAGGACTTGGTGTACATGTCCACACAGTGGTGTGGGTGCCCCAGTGTGGATCCAGGAGCCACACTATGGGTCCCACATGTGAAAACCAGGCCCGTCTAGTAGCTGCCTCGAAGTGTGTCTTTCCCCATAGTCGTGAGTGACAGGGACAAGCTCCCTGTCCCCTCCACACAGAATCCTCCCAGTTGTTGAAAGGCCCCCCTGCCGCCTTCTAACATCCCAACCCCTCTCTCCCCATATTATTGCAGACCTTCCCAGGCCCCCCCCGACCCCTCCCTTCGGTCTGTCCTTTCCACGTGCCCCCTCCCACAGTCCCCTGGCTCCATCTCTGCTCTGAGACCCCCGGGCACCTCCCTGAGCACTGCGCAAACCATGGGAGACGACACTCACCGGAGCCCTGATCCCTGCGGCCTGCGCCCATCCGGCTCCGTCTCTCCCCATCTCTGACCCTTCTCCTCACACCTCCCCAGCCGCGGCCCAGCTCCTCCCCCCTCAGACAAGGGGCGCAGGCCTGGTGCCTTCCTTACACAAACACACTTCAAAGGCAGCCGGGGCCTGGGTCCCGTTTCCTGGTGGGAATGGGGCTGGGGCAGGGGGAGGGGGAACTGGCCGGTGGGGGCGGCCTGGCAGGAAACACGCCCGCCAGGATGGGGCAAGCAGCAATAACATTTGCATTTCTTACTGCCCAGGAATGTCAGAACAAGAGGCTTCGGGACGAATGGGCAGCACCTGGCGAGCAGCCCTGGATAAAAGGCTCCCGCCCTGGAAGGAACCTCCCCCCCATCCCTCCTTCATGCCAGGGGCTAGGGCATCTGTTCTCATTTTATTTAATCACAGCCAAGAGTGGTTAAGTGCTGGCTGTGATCTCCCAGACCAGCTTTCTTTGGGGCCACCGGGCCTAGGTGCCCCAGCCTGCCTGGCATGCGGAACCCACCCTTTGCTGGCAGAGCAGGTTTGACTGGTGTTCCAGCCCCAGCTCCCACCAGACTGACTGCAGTGGCAGCTCCTGTGTTCTTCCAGGCTGTTTTCCATGTCACCAACACATCCCATGGGAGATGAGAGAGAACCAGGGCTGGAATACAGGGGCCTGCAGGGCGGGAGTGGGGGGCACGGGCAGAACGGCAGGGAAAGCCCAGGGCTGTAGGTCAGGACTGAGGGATACTGGCAGGGCTGTGTGGAGAGCCCGGCACTGGGATAGGGGGATGCTGGAGAGATGTGTGTGGGGAGCCTGGGGCTGGGATAGGAAGGGGGCTGCAGGCCAGGACTGAGGGGTATTGGCAAATCTGTGTATGGGGAGCCCAGGGCTGGGAGTCAGGATTGAGGGGTGCTGGCAGAACTGAGGTGTGAGGAGGGATGGGTCTGGGCTGGACTAGCAGAGTGGAGGGTCTGTGCAATGGGACTGAGGAGCAGTGGCAGAGCTGGGCATGGAGAACCTACAAAAGGAGTAGCAGGGGGGTTTCAGCACCTTCAGAGTTTGGGGCAGAGGAGCTTGCCTGACCCTATTATTCTCTACTCTAGACCAGGGGCCGGTAACCTTTCAGAAGCGCTGTGCCGAGTCTTCATTTATTTCCTCTCATTGAAGGTTCCGTGTGTTAGTGACACATTTTAACATTTTAGAAGGTCTCTTGCTATGTCTCTAATACAGAACTAAACGACTGTTGTATGTAAAGTAAATAAGCTTTTAAAAATGTTTAAGAAGCTCCATTTAAAATTAAATTAAAATGCAGAGCTCCCCAGACCGGTGGCCAGGACACGCGCAGTGCAAGTGCCACTGAAAATCAGCTCCCGTGCCGCCTTCGGCACCCGTGCCATAGGTTGCCTACCCCTGCTCTAGACAAAGGCTCCTGTTCCTCACTTTCCTAGGAAACCTACAACGTCCCAAAATTTCCCCACAGTCCAAACCCTCCCTGGGTGCAGTCTCCTTGCTCTTGTGGCAGATGAGTCGAGGAGCCCTAATTCCTAATGCCTTGTAGTGAGAGAGGACAGGAAGATCCGCCTGAGCTGGAGCGGGTGGCTGGGCAGAAAGGGGCTCTCTCCCGCAGAGTGCACGAGGGAGGGAAGACTCAGGAGCATCCCTGGAGACGAAAAGCAGAGACTCCCTTTTCCAACAGACATTCTCAGCTCTGTGGGAGGTGGAGAGACCAGAGCATGTTCTCCAGGCTCTGTCAGAGGGTTTCTCCTGCCCCCGTTGCTATCTAGGGGCTGGGCAGAGTGCGAAACCAGCTGCTGCCCTTCCCCATGCAACAGATGCTCTAACCATTACGCCTCAACTGGCCACACCGTGCACTAGTTCATCAGTGCAATACTGTAGCTCCAGAAGCAGGAGCAAAGCCAGTACTTTGAGATCCAGAGCACCCAGGTTCAATCCAGCAGGCAGCTGTTTGTACTCTCAGAGGTGCAGAGTCCCTTCCCAGAGCTGCGGAAAGCCCTTCACTCCAATGGAAGCAGAGAGTGCTCAGGCCCCTGGGTCCCGCTTACAGCTGGTATTGGAAAGTGCCATGTGGATTATCCCACACTGTCAATGGAATATTAGTAACAATGGGAGCCACCTTAACAACCCGTTTCCTGCCTTTCTGAGACTTGGTTTGTTTTTAGTAGCCATGCAGTAATTGTGGAGATTGCTGAATTAATTGATATAATCTTCATGCAACCTGAGCCCTCAATTAATTTCACTTTTGGCATGCAAACTATTTGCAAGGACACTGACTAATTAACCCTCACAAGCCCCCTACACAATGGATGAGAGAGAAACCAACACACAGCCATCAAGTGACTGGCCTGAGGCCACACAGAGCCAGCGGCAGAGCTGGGGTTAGAAATCAGGCTCTCTGAGGTCTAGTCTCACCAGCCCCCACTACCCTGAAAGGAAGGGCCAGTGGCATCCGCTTGAGTTACCACCCCTCGAGGTGGGGGCCATCAGACCAACCCTGACCCTAAATCCTCAAGCCAGTGGATGAAACCACTGACTGCAGCTGGACAGACAGGGAGGGCACAGGAGATAGCTGTCAGGAGTCCCGCACCCAAACCTTGGTCCAGAACCAAGACCGGAGCTGACTGGACCCTGAGGAGCAAGACAATGTGGACAGCTTTAAAAAGAGCCCTGCCAGGTGCGTCAGTCACTGCGCCGCTGGCTGCCTGGAAACAGTTAGTGACAGACGGCGCCTGGCTAACGGCGCCCCAAGACAGGGAAGGAGCAGAGAGAGGGGCAAAAGCAGGGAGTGGTGGTGAGCTGCAAGAAGCTGCCTGAGGGGAAAGGCACAGGCAGCCTCTTCCCCAGTACACACAGAGCAGAGAGACACATGCTCGGATCAGAGAAACACATAGGAACACACAAGATGACAGACAGAAACACACACCCCCTTGGGAACTCACACACACAGATCAGAGACACACACACACATGGTAATATAAACACACGCAGTGATGTGTACACAGACACACATGCGTGGTAATATGAACACACATACACACAGAGACACATGCACATGGAAAAACTGTGGCAGATTCTTCCCAAATATAGCATCTCTCACCATAAGCTGGCGCTGGGGAAGCCCATGGCACCCAACGCCCCAAGCCCTGAGAGCAGTGACCGTAGTCAGGGCTAGGGAGACTGTCTACTCAGAGCCCCAAGCACCAGGGAGCACAAGGAGAGAGGTTCCACCGCGGATCATCACAAGTCAGAGACATCTCATGAACCAATGCCCGGAAAAGCTCTGCCCGGCTCGGGGGAGAGAAATGGCGTGCGCTCCAATTCTGATGTGTGACAAATGCCAAGGGTTTGAACTTTGCTTTCATTCTGATATGGAACAAACTGAGACCTTACAAATTTTGTTGCAAAAACCAAAACCTCAAGAGGGATTCTCCAGAACAGCCAAGTGGGTAGGGTAGCTGGCTAGAATCCCAGAATCTCAGGGTTGGAAGGGACCTCAGGAGGTTCTAGTCCAACCCCCTGCTCAAAGCAGAACCAACCCCAACTAAATCATCCCAGCCAGGGCTTTGTCAAGCCTGACCTTAAAAACCTCTAAGGAAGGAGATTCCCCCACCTCCCTAGAGAACCCATTCCAGTGCTTCACGTGCCCAGGTGCTAGGAGACACCCAGCCACATGACACGTGTTCCCCATGCCTGTTCCCACCTGGCAGGCTGGTACCTGTTAAGGAAACACCAACTGTGCAGGACTCCTGGTTGATGGAATGCCGCAGACATGCTCAGCTCCTGCAGGAAACCAGATCCTAATGGCCTCCCTAGCGCCAGTTGCTGGCCCTGCACCAAGTGGTATCTGTTGGGCATGCCTGGCCCTGCTGGTTTGTGGGGCAGAAGGGCTGGGGCTGCATGGGAGCTATGCACTGACGGGCACTTTGTCCCCTCTTCCCCAGGGCAGCACAGGGAGCATGGTGCCGCAGCAGCCTCCCCATGAGCTGCCCTGCAGTGTTGACTCCATGATGCACACAGCAGGAATGTTGGACAGGGATGATCCCATGCCGCATTCCAAGGGGACTGAGCAGAGGAAGAGGCAAGGTAAGAGACTGGTGAAGAGGAGGGGAGATGATGAAGGATGCAGGGTAAAGGCTGGATTCAAGAAGGAAGATGCCCGGGACAGAGAAAAACATGAACTCCAGCCATCCCCATCTGTTGGGGTGAGGCCATGAATCTAGGAGGCTGGTACATTTTGGATACTGGTTTATTGGTGGTTGGGTTGTTCATAGACAGGGACTCCACAGAGCTGACCCGTTCCCAGGGGATTTCACTGACCTTACCAAGCCCCCTACAGTTTTCTGCTGCTGGAAGCAAAGCGGCTTCTTGCTGAGTCACTGAAAATTTTGGCTTTCAGGTGCCTGGAAATTAAGACCCACATTTCCAAAAGCAGCCCCTGATTTCGGGTGCCTGGGCCTCAGTCCTGTGGCTTTTGTCATTCCCTGATCCTGGGGCCAGGGGTTGGTTCAGACCCTGGCACCAGTTAGACTAGTCACATGGCTGCTCTAACTTGGGCTGGCTACAAATTATCACTGCCAGCCATGCTCCTCCCACCGCCCTGCTCTGGACACACCCTCCAATGCAGCTGTAAAGGGTGGTGTGAACGCGGGCTCTGCACTGCCAGGGCTCTCCCCAGCTGGCCAGATGAGCCAGCTCTACGGCCCCTGGGTGCCACAAGGGCCATGACAAGGGGCTGCAGTGGGTGCCAACACCTGGTACCTAAATATAGATTAACTTTTGCCACTCCGGTTTGAAAATGTTGGTATAAATCAGCAGTCACTAGCTCAGTCAGAAACGGCTTCACTTCTCCCAGTGCAGAGCTTTAATGTCCCCAGTCGATTCAGAGGCTCTCCGGGCCTGGAAGAGGCAGCCTGACAGCTCCCACAATTCAGCCTTCCCTGCGTCCATTTTATATGCTTACACTTTAAGTGCTGCCTCACCGGCCTGACTGACGTATAAATCTATCTCCGACAGTTCTATTGACACTGATCCACCCTGAACGCTGAGCAGGATTAACAGCTCATTGATTCACATTTGGGCTAGATCCTCAGCTGGGGTAAATCATCCTAGCTGTGTTGAAGTCAATGGAATGACATTGATTTATATCAGGAGGGGTTAGGGTCCATTATACTCAGCGGTATCCCACCATGCCTGAGTGATTCTAAGCAGGTGGCACCGGGGGGTGGAAATTGTTCTAATGGCTGGAAATATTTTACTCTTCTTTTCAAAATTTTGGAAAGGGTCCTGAATGACAGCTCATCAGTTCTCAGCTACATACTGGAGAGCTGGAAACTCTACAGAAAAGCTCTTCTGCCCTAAATGGATCACAAAAAAATGTGCATCAATAGCTCACACCTGTTGACAGTTAAGGGGGGTTCAAAAGACAGCTGATATGGACAACATGCCCATTAACTTGGAGTCACAACTGTGCTTCTATAGTAGACGCGTGCACGCACACACACACACATATCCATTCTCCAAATGGAGGCCATAGCGGTGGCTCTCTGCAAAGCTAACACATGTCACTCACTTTGCTCTGAGAAATGAAGTGCTGCAAATGACGCCTTCTCCCAGGCTGTGGAGGGACGCTTCTGTATTTGTCAATAAACTGCCCTCACCCAGAGGTCTGGGGGAGCACCCTGTCCTGGCCAGCGCCTCACATCCCACCCTGGAAGGCTCCAGAGAGACGTAGACATTTTCCAGCCAGAACAAACGAAAAAATCCCGCATGGCTGGAGACACGGGGAAAATGGTCGTTATGGATCAGTGCCCTTTAACCTTATGGCCACCGTGGGAGGCAACACGTTACATTCCCTTTGCACAGGTGTAAACAACAACACAAGGTGCAGGGCAGTTGGGAGTCAGGCCCTCAGGGGCCCAGTCACCATTGCCCAATGGTCCCAGGTTGGTGCAGTGATCTCTGCTGTGCTGAAAGGCATTCATGGCTGCCATCTTGGACCCAAAGCCAGTCACAGACCTCGTTAGAGGCAATGTGTGCCAAGCACTCTCTTCCAGGCTCCACGGAAAGAGCAATCAGGCCTCTTCATGAGCAAAGCCAGTCGCAGAGAACGTAGACTCCTGGTCAGAGCTCAGCTATGGGCTGGCTGCACAGGCAGGGGCTGCGGTCCGGTTGCAGGTCACGAGTGTTGCAGCCAGGAAGCCAGCAGAAGCAGTGGTGAGAGGGATCCTGAGAGGAAGCAGAGACAGGGCTTCTTGGGCACAGAACTGGCTGGAGGGGCAGGCTTGGGGATTTCTGAGCAAGGAAACTGCTGATGTTTGTTCCTCTGGTGTTCACGGAAACAGGACTTTGTACAGCCTTGGTAAATAAACCAGATTACACCAAAAAACTCAGAGGTGACTTGTAGCATCAGTTTCTCCACTCAACAGAAACCGCCAGGCTAGGACTAGAATTTGGGCTAAGGTCAAAGAGTCACAGAGCAGGCATACAGCTCCCCTCTGGGAATTTCCCCAGGGCAGGGAGCTCCTAAACATGGGGCAGAGCCAGCTTTGCCAACAGCAGCCCTCGCAGGGGGTTTGCTGGGACAGGATGGGGGAGCGAGTCAGGGAAAGGAGATTGGTGTGGCAGTGGCTGAGTGGACCTATGCCTTGATGGTTCTGCGCCCACACACCTTCATAGGAGCGATGAGGCAGGGATGCAATTTAAGCTCTGGGGCTACCACAGCCTGTACCAGGGATGCACTAGCCCTGACACCTCTGAATAGGGCAGAAACATGCTGCTGCCCCACGTTCCAGCGCTGACACGTGAACGAATCTGCCACTGAGATGTTGAGCCCCAAGAGATTAAGGAACCAAAGCAATGGGGGAAAGTGAACTCAAGAGCTCTGAGGATGGCAAGACGGGTGTGCTTAGGCAGGCAGTACACACCATTCTCCAACACTAAGGCATAGATTAATTTTCTGATATTAACGATAATCAGTTCCATTTACTTCACATTTGGGGGCTCTAGGTGTTCCAGGCAGGCTCTACCCTGTGCAGATGTAAGTGGACAGCTAAGAGATGATGGGCCGGTAGGTTTGCACTCAAGAATATGTAGTGCAGTGCCTGGATATTCAAGGAGCAATAACACTCATTGCTGGGCCCTGTCAATGGCTTCCTCTGTGCAGCCAGCAACAGTGCCATGGCAAAGGAGTCAGAAACCATCAGTCACGCACCCACAGAACGGAGAGCCTGGCCCGAAAAATCAGCCACTTGTGTTCTTCTGCCTTTGACACTTTCAAGGTCGTGTTTTCCAGCCTGCAGAAGAAGCCAGGCCCTTCAAAGATGAGGAAGTCCCTAATTCCCATTTAATTCGGCGGCAGTGAGGGCCCTTAATGCCATTGAGGCTCTGGGTCTAGGTGCTCTGAAAATCCTACCCGGTGCCTGTCTGCATCTGTAGACACCTGGACACCCATCCCAGGGAGTTTACAAACGGACCAGGCCAGACAGATGCTCTCCCATTGCACAGCTGAGGTCCAGAGAGGTGCGTCAACTTGGCAAAGGTCACAGGGAGCCCCTGGCAGAGTCAGGAAGTGAACCTCATCCTCAGGGGTCTGTAACCATCAAACTAGCCTCCTCGTTAGCACAGATGCTCTTTGCAGCAAAAGATTTACTAGGCTAAAGAAGCTGCCCTGTCCTCTCTGCATCCTTGACTCAGGGCTCACTTCAGGTCCCAGTGGAGGAAGCACATGCTTGGGGCGGCACATTTTAAGGGGCGGCATTCCAGCCATTCTTGGGGTGGCACATTCCGGCTGCCCTTTTTTGGGGGGGGGAGCAGTTGCGCTCTTCATGCTTTGGGCAGCAAAAAAACTAGAGCCAGCCCTTCTTTGACTCCTAAGGCCTAAGGCCCTGCCCAGCAGCAGGAGTGGGGTGGGCAGGCCCAGATTCAGCTCTTGCCAGCTGTGGCTAACCACCGCTTTGAACCCTGCTTTTTGTCCCCTCATGCCGGTAGTCACAGCTTATCCCCTAACCAACTGAATGCCCCCCTCAGATAGGCTAATTCATTCCCCATTCAAATTAAGTGAACAGCTTTTAAATTCAAACAGAATTAAAAAGCAAACTGGAATCTTAATGGGAACATTAGATTAGCTAAGCCGGGAGCGGAGTGGAGAGGAAAGTCAGTTGGAGTTATTGCTGAGTGATTTCCAAAGAGGCCCATGTGGAATAGAGCCAGAGCGGAGTGGCTGACCCCAGGAGGGGTAATCAATCTGACAGGCTATGCACGCTAGGCAAAAAGCAATTACTGCGCCTATCTCCACCACGGGCACAGCTGAGCAGCTACCGGAGTCCCTGATTACGGCAAATTATTGCACCCACTGAGGCCATGACAGCTTCTGGGAAGCTGGGGCTCAAATTCTGGCAAAGGGCAGCTTGAAAAGGCTCAGAGAACTTGGGGGCCCAGCCCAAGGACGGGAGTGTAGTGTGCTCTCTAGAAGAGGGCCGAGCCTTCTGGGAAGCCAGTGTAAAAAAGGCATGATGGATGGAAGACGTTTGTATCGTGCGTGGAAAACGTCTAGTACTATCAAAGTGTAAATGGTTGGTCATCAATGATCAATATTACAAACATGCACAAGTCCCAGATACACGCTCCTGTGACACAATACAGAAGGCAAAGCCAAGTACCCGCTACAGAAAAGCCACGGGAGGATCCAGTTTTCCACCCAGCTGCCTGCACCGTTCTAGACAGTGACGGTTTATTTATGAGCCAGAGTCAAACGGAAACATTACCACCCATAGATCAGCCCTGCCCCCGGCCAACATGCTTCCCTTTATCTGCTCTCCTGTCTAGCAGCACAGACCCCTCTCTCTGGGCACATGGCCACGCACACAGTGCAAACCTCACATGTCAAACTTGCCTTTGAAGATCCATGCTCCAGCTTCATCTCTGCAGCGCAGGGTTTGGCTGCCAGAGACTCAAACCGCCAGGGTTTGCCTTCCGCTGAGGAACCAAGCCTGGGAGCGAGACAGCGTGTCCTGCTGGAGGATGCAGTTGGGTGCCAACAGAGTCCACACGCACCACACCATCCCATTGATCTCTCTTTGTTCCACTCCCTCCCCCCCGCCTGCCTCTGCACAGCCCCGCAATTGCACACACACTCTGAAGGGAGGGGGGAACAGCCTAATTTCCTGATGATTATGATGTTACCTAGCAACAACCAATCAGCGGCTGGGCTTCTCGCCAGCAGTATTTCATGCAAATAGTTTGGAGAAATTGCAGGGTCGTCCAGGCTGCTTACCCTCCTCTCAGGGGACACATTAGAGGCTCAGATAGGCCCTGGCAGGCACATGGAGCCACGGGGCCCATGTCTCCAGAACAGCCTGCGCCCACCGCACAAAGGCTTCCTGGCCAGGCCTGGCACAAGCCTGACCTCAGTTGCAGGAAACCGCTCACCTCACCCAGCCCTTTCCCCAGGACCAGGGCCCACCGTGCCACCTCGGCCATGCCCGAGCGACCCACCTCCACGGGGGAATTCACTGCTCAAGGTTCCCTGGTGCTGCCACAAGCCCTGGCCTGGCAGCGGGAGCAGGTCACACAGACGCCATCTCAGCAAAGACCTACTAGCCTCGCCCATCAGGACCTGAGCCCCGCTCCTCAACTCCCCCCCTGAACCCCACTCTCCCCACCTCACGTCCTGAGCCCTGCTCCTCAACTCCCCCCCCTGAACCCCACTCTCCCCACCTCACGTCC
>ML677380.1:18752677-18784341 GCA_007922305.1 Dermatemys mawii
CCCCCCCCACCGCCTGAACCCCACCCACCCCTCTCACCGCCTGAGCCCCACTCGCCCCCTTCGCTGCCTGAACCCACTCACCCCCTCAACCCCACTCGCCCCCACTCACTGCCTGAACCCCACTCGCCCCCACTGAGCCCCACTCTCACTGCCTGGGCCCTGCTCACCCCTATGGTTACACGCTGATCCCCTATGCGGGGCCATCCTTGCTCTAGAGTTGGCGCCTGAGTTTTGCCCCGTCTTCAGGGCCGGTGTCCGTATCTGCTCAGACTGCCTGGCATGATGACAATAGTGCAGCGTGCAAATCACTGTATGCACATAATGCCGTCAGCACCCCAACACCCCTTCGCCTGGGAGCTTGGTCAGGATTGTTATCCCAACTTTACCAGTGGGGGAACTGAGGCCCAGAGAGGTTTGGCAACTTTCCAGGAATCCTGGGAACAAACTGGGAATGGATCCTGCATTCCCAACTCCAAGCCCTGTGCTTTAACCACAGGATCATCGCTCACTGGAAGATACTGTCTCCCTTTGACTGTCAGCCCCAGACTCCTCCAGCAATGCCCACTGGCCATAGAATACAGGGCACCCATCCCACCCAGAGCCAGTGAGCAGGGGCTGCCCTTCGGGCTGTGAGGGCAATGGAGCCGAGTGTTCCTGGAGGGGACCTGGGGGCGGGCAGGCTGGAGGAGAGAAGGAAGGAACACAATTGAAATATGAGCCCAGCCTCATCTCCCCAGCATCTCCATTTATTCTGCATAATTGCTTCATTTCCACGGCCAGCGCGGCTGTGAATGAATTTCATTACCCAGCGTCTGCGATCCCATATTGATCACCAGACTCCATCGATTCCTATCTCACTAATTAGCATATAAATTAGCCATTTGGGGAAGGCATTAGGAACAATTGAATTTTCTTTTTAATCTGGTTTCAGGAGGGTAAATGAGAACGGATGCGTCCAGCAGCCCCAGCCACTGGGCTCGCCCCAAGCTGCTGCAGAGCTCAGGGATGCTCCTGGTCCCACTGTTTGTCATGGGGGTTAGTTCTCTTATTGGTCGCACCCGCACTTGGCACAGCTGCCCTCTGCTCAGGCTCCTGCAAAGATCCAGCTCAGCCTCAGCATGCTCAGAAGTTTGGCCCAGGAACTAGCACAGCCATTCCCCTACAGAGGTAACACCACACCACTAGCTGGGTCAGCCGCTGCAGGGATCGAACCTGTCATCTTTGGATCTTAAACCCAGAGCCTCTTTTGCCTTGAGCTAAAACACCAGGCTCTGTCAGCTGAGACTCAACAACCTCGCTCTGTGGATCTGCCCCCACTAGAGGGGGACAGCGTGCAACATGGAGTTGTGGGGAGGGGGATTACCTGACTATATTGCACCATCTCACTTGCACTGGTGTTGGTGGCAATCTACAGGGCTCATACCTTCTCTGCAGCCCCTCTCCACAGCTCGGCTGCTCTCTGCAACTCTACCAAAGAGACAGCCTTAAGCAGTGCTGTCCCTGAAATGTCAGGGCTCTGCAGCGCTGGGGGATCAGAGAGGAGATGGTTCGCCACAGCCCCGCCCAGGGACCCGGCCAAGGATAAAAGGACATAAGGGGTGGAAGGGCCAGTTACACTGGCCACTGTCCTTTGTTTCTGCTGTGCTCAGAATGTCCTGACCTTGGATTTTCAGACAAGAGATTTTCCCCAAAATTATAAACAAAACCCAAAACCCAAAATACCAAAACCCAAAATACCAGCTGGTAAGAAAACAGATGAGGGAGAGGAGGAGTCCATGAAAATGTCACCTACATAAATCCTACCTTGGATTTTCAGACAAGAGATTTTCCCCAAAATTATAAACAAAACCCAAAACCCAAAATCCAAAATACCAGCTGGTAAGAAAACAGATGAGGGAGAGGAGGAGTCCATGAAAATGTCACCTACATTTCTCTCTGCCTTTATGTTTTGTTTGCAGGAGCAGCTGTCAAAAGCTGGAAAACCTTGTCAACATTTCAAATTTGGAATGAACAGACAAGGGAAAAATGTTGATAAAATCCCTCCCCCCGCCATTGCCCAACCAGCTCTAGCTGCCAATAAACTTCTCTGTGCAGATCGATTAATGCACACGGACCAGAGCACAGATGCCTATTTGCTGGCTGCACTGGCTGAACTTTTTCACTACCAGAGTGGGAGTCTCCTGCTGCTCAGGAAGGAGGGAGATGCTGCAGGAGCCAGGATTCCCTTGGTCCTCCACTCTCACCCCTCACTCAGCTGCTCTTATGGATCTGATTTGCACCACAGGCCCCTCTTGTTGCACCAATAGTATTATGTTCATGGCACGCAGAGATGCTAGATATAAACAGAACACATCCTTGCTGGAAGGTTGCAAGATACCACAACTTAATTTCCTAAAATCCAGAACCTGAACACACAAGAACCTAAACCAGAGAGAGAGAAAGCAGGCTGCTCCCTCAAGTGATGAGGCACACCTCACCCCACTTGCTCAACGCTGGCCCTTTGCAGACTGACTACTGAAAATCCCAAATTGCATGCTTCCTTGCACATTCCCTAGTGTGCAAGCAGGAGCAGGAAACTCCTCAAAACTTCAAGTGATAGCTTATAATTGTAACCCAGTTTTCAATACACCACACAGCTTCGTGCCTTTTCTGTGGGTGCAACATAGGTCATTAGGATGACCAGATGTCCCGATTTCATAAGGACAGTCCCGATTTTGGGGGCTTTTTCTTATATAGGCACCTATGACCCCCAACCTCCTGTCCCGATTTTTTACACTTGCTGTCTGGTCACCCTACAGGTCATTGAGCTATCTAAGTACCTGGTTGCACACACAAACTCAGTCAAGTTGCTCACATCTCCATAGCATCTGCAGGCCTCATGGACTTTACCCTGACAACTGCCCTAGGAAATAGCAAGGGATTGTCCCCATTTTACAGCTCAGGGGAGATGAAGTGACTCACGCAAGGAGCATGTGGTGGAGCTAGCAATTGAACCCAAGGCCATGTCCAGCTCCATCTCCACTAGACCATCCCCCTGCCTGCAAGCACACTCCTGGGAGCGGTCTCGCTGACCTCGGTTTGAATGTTGGCAGAACAGGGGCCCGAGACGTGGCCCTCCCCTGAACTGCCTCCACACCAAGGGAAGGCACCTTTCCTAAATCTGGCCTGAATGTAATCAGGAATTCCCATCACAGGCGGCAGAGTGCTGGTCGTGTGTGGGCAGACCGTGGGCAGAACCAAACCAAGCCCACCGAGGAAACAGCCCCACCCCCAGCCCATCACAGGGATTTAGGCACCTCTTTCCCCTGGATTCCAATGGACGTTGGGAGCCAAAATGCCTCTGAGGATCTGGCTCTGCCTGCCTGAAGGCTTTGTCCAGTCTTGTTTGAAATGGCCCAAGCAACGGGGCTCTCCCCTCTCCCCCAAGGAGATGGCTCCCAGCCTAGCGCACCCCTCTGCTTGGAAAGCCATCCTCAGCTTCAGCCTAGCTGCTGCTTTGTTCCATCCGGTCCTATCGCTCCTTCTATAGGCGCCAACTCCATGGGTGCTCAGCTCAGCTGTTGGGTGGCACCGCCAAACAGTTGATCAGAGGCCCTGCTGTTTGGAGGTTCAAGGAGAGGCTGTGGGGAGGGTGGAAAGCAGCCAGCAGTGCGCGGGAGCCTCGGGAGGGGGTGGAGTGGGGACAGGGCCTTGGGGCAGAGTGGGGGTGGAGCACCCCTGGGGAAAAGTAAAACTCAGTGTGTATAGCTCCTTCAGTCCCGCTCCCTCTCCCTGGCGGGGGTCTGCGCCCTGCTGCAGTATGCAGGGGTCGGGCTGATCACAGGCAGCCTGGGCAGCACTGTCCAGGAGATGGCTGTTCTGCAGTAGCCCCTCCCCACTCCCGGGCTGGCCACCAGCCACGATAGCCTTGCTCCCTGCAGTAGTGAGAGGCACGGGGGAGTGTGGGTGACAAGAGATGTGTTTCCCGCTTCTCTCCCAGGCCAGTGAAGTGGCAGGAGCCCCGGCCGGTGGATTCCTGGCCTGCTCTAAGCAAGGGTGTTCAGGCCCAGAGCCTGCTCCTCCCTGGACAGTGGAGAGTTACGCCCCATGTCCTGCAAGCCTTGGTTGTTAAATAGTGTCCTGAGGCCTGGGCCACCGGGGAGGGGGGCTACTGGTCCCACTGGACATGAGTCTGCAACCGCCCAAGCCAGGGAATTTTTGGCTGTGGCGGTGCTTGCTGCGAGCTCTGGTGCGGCAGGACACTGGCAGGGTTCTTGCGGAGCCTCTGTGCTGTGGGGCCAGCAGGGCGAGGGAGCGCTGGCCCAGGGCTGTTCCCCAAGGGGCGCGAGGGCTGGGACTGTGACCCCAATGGCTCCTCTGCCTGCCGGAGCAGCCATGCTCATCCCACATGCGGCTTGGCACCCAGGGACCTTGGCAGGTGCCTCTTTAGGGCACTTTATCCACGGCCAGGCGAGAACCCTGCTGGGCGAGAGGAACGAGCGGGATCTGAGGGAGGAAATGGTGCCACTGAAGCTAGGTGGCTGTGACCATGATCAGGCAGGGGCCCCTCCTGCGCCTGGTGTTACAGAGAGAACTGCCCAGAGAAGCGGCATGACCTGCTGCAAGGGCTCTGCCATGGGCCTCGGCAAGACCCTTCCCTCGTCTAGGCCTGTTTCCCCTCCCGCTCTCTGTCTGTCTACGTACCAGGTCAGGGCCTGTCTCACCTGGGTTTGTACTGCACCAGGCCCTGTGGGCCCCTGCCCTCAGTGGTATGTCAGTACCAAGTGGGGCCCTCGCTAGATGGTGCCAGTGGGCAGGAACTAGGGAGTTCTAATCCCAGTTCTCCTAGAGGCTCATTCTGGAACCTCGGGGATGATTGCTGCCGCTCTCTGCCTCAGTTTCCTGACGTGTACAATGGGAATCACACCCACCTCGCAGCACTCTGAAGCCAGGAGTGCCCTGTACGTGCTGGGCACTGTAGCCATCCCGGCACCGGGATGGCATTCTGCGCTCTCTTGCAGCAACTTGGCCGCAGGAGAGGAGGGACGAGGGGACGGGTCACCTCCTTGCACAAGCCCAGCTGCTTGAAGGGAGGGGCAGAGATGTGGTAGACCTGCTCCATGGATCGCTGCAGCTCATGCTGTCTCCCTTGAGTGAGGCCTGCTGGGGAGAGCTCATCTGAGCAGCACTTCAATCCCGAGATGGGGGTCTGGTCAGACTAGGCCCTTGGAGGGCAATCAGGGGTGAAAATGGGCCGGTACGGGCTGGTACTGCGTAGCAATAGGAAGTGGCCACCAGTACGGGCTGTATGCAGCCGACGTTAACGTCACTGCCCCTTTTGCTCCCTCCCTCCCCCGTCAGCAGCCCTGCCAGCAGAGACCCTACTGGCAGAGCCGCTGATGGCAGGGGAGCGGGGGGAAGGAGAAGGGGCACTTGGCCCAGGTCCCAGCAATTGAAAAGGGCCTGTGGCTCCAGCTGCTGCCACTGCTACCACCCTACCACAGCAGCGGCCCGAGTCGCAGGCCCTTTTACATCTCCGCCGGAGCCCGGAGCCCCGGGCGGCGCGGGCCAGGCAGTGTGGATGGGCTGGCTGGGAGAGACTTACCCCCCAGCCCCACCCCTTCTGCCCAAGACTCCGTCCCTCCCAGGGGCCCAGACCTGGGACCCATACCAGTAAGTCATCTGTGCTACGTTCACCCCTGAGGGCAATCCAGCATGCAGAGGAACTCTCCGTTCAGGCCCTACAGGACTGCTCTGTGTAGGCGTCACTCTGTCAATTGTGCTCTGGGCTTGGAGAAGGTCTGGTCCGCTGGCCCTGCCCTCATCTGAGGGAGACAGTCCCCTGTTCAGACAAGTGGAGTAACATGTAAACAGGCCGAGCCGTCTCTGCAGCACTCCTGGCGGGGAGCTGGTCCCTGCCAACAGGTGGAGGAAGAGCCTATGCCAATTGCACTGGATGTGGGTTGTCCTCCAGGGCCCGGGCCCAGCCCCAGTTCCCAGCCAGGAGCCCGAGAATGGGTTGCTTGTGGGTCTGAGAATGGATGGAAATCCTAGAGATGCTGCTGCTCTAGGGGGAATGGGAAAAGAACCAAACACGCCTTTGGGTCATGCTATGGCCAGGAACAAGTCCTGGTGCAACTGATCCCTGACCCCATGCTCCTGAAGGAGCCTAGAGCCAGGCATCCCCCCACCCCAGTCTGGGCAGGTGTCACGGAGTCCCTGGGCGATGCTCTGCAACTGCTCCCCACGAAGCCAGTCAGGACTCTGGGGACCCTTCTCTCTGTGAGTGACTGTCTCCAGGGCAAGAATCTCACTCGCCTTCCACCTTCTTGGGTCTGACTTTGGAGCATTCAGCATCACCTGCCCCTCTATGCGCTTCCCCCAGTGAGTCCGCCCAGGTGGGGTCCTGGGGGACCAGAGGGCCCTGCCCCCCAATTCCACAGTCAGACGTGACTCTCAGCCAGCCAGTAAAACAGGGGTTCATTAGACGACAAGAACAGTTTAAAACAGAGCTTGTAGGTACAGAGAACGGGACCCCTCAGCCGGGTCCATCTGGGGGAGGCAGTGAGCCAGACACCCCGTCTGCACTTAACTGCATGTCCCCAGCCAGCTTCACACTGAAACTCCCACTCCAGCCCCTCCTCTGCCTTTGTCTCCTTCCTGGACCAGGAGGTCACTTGATCCCTTTGTTCTCCAACACATTCAGTTACAGGTTTCAGAGTTGGCACCTTGCAGGGGCGGAGGGGTCTAGGTCATCAGTTGCCAGGAGACAGAGTGTCAGGCCATTTTCTATCATCACACTGGCCCTCTCCGGCTCTCCAATAATCACACACCCTTATTCCCCCACTCAGAGACTTAAGAAGCGCATAGGGGAAACTGAGGCACTCACACAGTATCCGAAGAGAACATTCCCACTCTGTCACAGCAAGCCAGCCCCTGAGGCTTGGCTGTGAAATGGACCTACTCAGCCCTTCATGGGAACTGAAAGCTGCCCTTCCTTGCAGAAAGCAGGATGCATCTCCCTCTTTGCTGCAGCTACCTGCAGGGGTGGGTGGCAACATGGATCCTACCCCAGAGGGAAGTCTGAGAACTGGGAGACGTTGCATCCTCCTAGAACAGGGGCTCCGTGTGGTAACTCAGCACCATTGCCCAGCCATCGCCCTGCTCACTGTTCGTCCTGCCCTATCTCTGTATTATCCAAGCAAGTCACTGGACTTATCCTGACACCCCGCCAGGCTGCCTGCAGAGGACTGGGCTATCACCCTTAGTGGGCAGAGGGGAAACTGAGGCCCAGGGCGGCTGAGTGATTTGCCCACAGTCACACAGGGAGTCTCTGCCAGAGCAGGGACCTGAACCTAGGCTCTACCCACTGGTAATTCTTCCTTGCAAAAGCCCCAGGCTGCTGCTCAGTTCCCAGGCTGTGTGGGGTTGGGGCACAGGGCAGTAGGAGTGTTACCGACCAGCTGGAAGGAGCTGGGGCCCACTGTGCCATTGGGGATTATTAGCTCGGTCTGGTCATTAGTCCCTGTGATGTTCTGGTGCTGAGGCCAGGTCAAGGGCTGTGTAGAGGGACCAGTGAAAGGGCCCCTCTGCAGTGTCAATCTCCAGTGTCTGGAGCATGCTGCAAGCACAATGGGTCAGCCCCACTGCTACCGCTGCACAGCCTGTCCCCAGATGAGTGGGGGGGAAGCAGCCAGGGTAGCTCCTCTGCATCACTGCCTCCCTGTGGAGCTGTGAGGCTCTCTGGGGAGCTCAACCCCCTGAGGGTGAAGTGGCCTCAAGCGGGTGGATTTCACCTCGTCCGTGCCCCCAAGAGGTCTGCCATTCATTCCCGCTCTGCCTTAGCCCGGAGGATTCCCAGCTCCTTCATCTCCGCCAGCAAGGAGCAAGATGCAAATTGTCTCTGAGAAGCAGCTAATTGGAGGGGGAGGCAGCTGATTCACTAAGTGCTGCTGAACTCACAGCTTGGGAAAGCCAGGGCCATTAATAAAAGCGGAGGCAGGATTCGGCTGCAGCAGGGAAGGAGTCGGGAAGCCGCTTTTTAATATTGCAGGAGACTGATGGCCCAGGCGGGAGCTAATGACCAGGACACACTAAACAGCTCCACGGCAGGGATGAATCACACATACAAGCAGCTCTGAGTTAGATTTATCAGGCCACAAGTAGGGGTGGGTCACGTAAACAGATGGAATACAAGCTGTCAGGAATAGTACCCCTGATGATGCCACAACACAAGTGGTTGCTGAGCTCTGTGACTTTATCCTCACACACAATTATTTCAAATTTGGTGACAATATATACCTCCAGACCAGTGGCACCGCTATGGGCACCCACATGGCTCCACAGCATGCCAAGATCTTTATGGCTGACCTGGAACAACGCTTCCTCAACTCTCATTCACTCACACCCCTCCTCTATCTATGCTACATTGATGACATCTTCATCATCTGGACTCATGGGAAAGAAACTCTGGAAGAATTCCACCATGATTTCAACAGCTTCCACCCCACCATCCACCTCAGCCTGGACCAATCTACATGGGAGGTCCACTTCCTGGACACCACGGTGCAAATTAATGACGGCCACATCAACACCACCCTATACCGAAAACCTACCGACAGCTATGACTACCTTCATGCCACCAGCTTCCATCCCGGGCACACCACATGATCCATTGTCTACAGCCAAGCACTGAGGTACAATCGTATTTGCTCCAACCCCTCAGACAGAGACCAACACCTACAAGATCTCCACCAAGCTTTCTCAAAACTACAGTACCCGCACAAGGAAATAAGGACACAGATCAACAGAGCCAGACGTGTACCCAGAAGCCTGCTGCTGCAAGACAAGCCCAAGAAAGAAAACAACAGACCACCACTGGCCATCACCTACAGTCCTCAGTTAAAGCCTCTCCAACGCATCATCAGTGATCTACAACCCATCCTGGACAACGATCCCTCACTTTCACAGGCCTTGGGAGGCAGGCCAGTCCTGGCCTACAGACAACCTGCCAACCTCAAGCATATTCTCACCAGCAACAGCACACCGCGCCATAACAACTCTAACTCAGGAACCAATCCATGCAACAAACCTCGATGCCAACTCTGCCCACACATCTACACCAGCAACACCATCACAGGACCAAACCAGATCAGCCATACCATCACTGGTTCATTCACCTGCACATCTACCAATGTAATATACGCCATTATGTGCCAGCAATGTCCCTCTGCTATGTACATCGGCCAAACTGGACAGTCCCTACGAAAAAGGATAAATCAGATATCAGGAATGGCAATATTCAAAAACCTGTAGGAGAACACTTCAACCTCACTGGACACACTATAAAAGATTTAAAGGTCAGCATTTTGCAGCAAAAAAACTTCAAGTCCAGACTGCAAAGAGAGACTGCAGAGCTGCAATTCATTTGCAAATTTGACACAATCAATTTGGGACTGAATAGAGATTTTGAATAGCTAGCTAACTACAAAAGCAGCTTCTCTTCTCTCGCTATTCACACCTCCAGTTCAGCTGCTAGAGGAACACCTCACCCTCCCTGATTAGAGATAACAAGCTGGTTCAGCCTCATTGGACTAACCTTGTTATCTTCCACCTGGTTCTTGCCTACCTATTTATACCTGCCCCTGGATACTTCCACTGCATGCATCCGACGAAGTGGGTGTTGACCCACGAAAGCTTATGCTCTAAAATTTTAGTTAGTCTTTAAGGTGCCACAGGACTCTTTGTCACTTCTGTAAACAGATGGGCACATCAAATGCCTTCCCAGCCCTGGGCCCCTCCACCCATCTCCAATGCCCCTCAATCTCGACCCACAGCCCTGGGCTCTCCACACACACACATTGCTCTGCTTCCAAATACCTGAAACGGGGTTCCAAAGAGGATGCAGCTCAGCTGTTCTCAGTGGTAGCAGATGACAGAACAAGGAGTAATGGTCTCAAGGTGCAGTGGGGGAGGTTTAGGTTGGATATCAGGAAAATCTTTTTCCTTAGGAGGGGTGTGAAGCACTGGAATGGGTTCCCTAGGGAGGTGGGGGAATCTCCTTCCTTAGAGGTGTTTAAGGTCAGGCTTGACAAAGCCCTGGCTGGGATGATTTAGTTGGGATTGGTCCTGCTCTGAGCAGGGGGTTGGACTAGAACCTCCTGAGGTCCCTTCCAACCCTGAGATTCTAGGATTCTATGAAGAGGGCTCAGGTGCTGACCCCAGCTAACTCAGGCCTAAGTCTCACTTAAACAGACACTGCTAACCGAGCCATGGTGCTTTTATTCCAGCAGTGCTATCCTTCTCTAGCCCTATCGATTGGAGGATCTCAAAGCACATTACAGCCCTGGAATCTGTCTGTGAGGAAAGTAAGGACAGTAGAACCTCCAAGATCCAAACCTCAGAGTTACGGACTGACCAGTCAACCGGACGCCCCGTGGAACCGGAAGTCATCAATCAGGTAGCAGGGGAGACAAAAAAAAAAAAGAAGCAAATACTGTCCTGTGCTGTATTGCATCTGAGAGGTGGGCACATCTGGGCTGCCTGTCCCACCCCCACGCCAGTCACTGACATCCAGGAGCAAAGACGCTGGGGCTGCCCCCAAGGCAGCTGGCAGAGCAGGAGCAGCGCTGGGGTCTGCATTGCTTTCACCCCTCTCTCCTCCCACTGGCCGGGAGGGGGACACTTTTCACGCCTCTTCTCCAGCCAGGAGGGAGACAAGCTTGCAGACCAACCCAGGAAAGAAGCTGCCTGCAAGAAAGCTGCTGGGCAATGAGGAGGGAGTCCAGCTGCTGCTGGAACCAGGCTTGGTGGGTCAGCTGGAGCCTGGACTGCACTTTGTTCACAGTTACAAACATTTCAGAGTTACAGACAACCTCCCTTCCCGGGGGTCTGTAACTTAGAGGTTCTACTCTATTGTCATCCCCATTTCCCACACAGAGAAACCGAGGCACTGGAGTGAGGAAGTGACTTGTGCAAGGTCACACGGAGCCAGCAGCAAGCTGGAAATAAAGCCAGTTACATGCTTTATCCACAAAGCTACCCAGCCTTCTCCATGTGCTGGAGCGAGGGGGACAGTGCCAAACCATCCCTGCAGCCCTTGGTGTGGGATTCAACCCCACATGTCCTGAGGCAACCCCCCCCCCCTTTGCCACACAGTGCCCTTGCGGAAAAGGGGCATACAGGGCAGGATATGCTGGAACGCTGCCATCCCCGTGAAATTGTCTGCACCGCTGTTAGACACCCGCAGCTGGCCTGTGCTGCCAACTCAGGCTCACAGGGCTCGGATAAGGGGCTGCAGAATGGCACTGTAGACCTTTGGGCTCAGGCTGCAGCCTGAGCTCTGGGACACTCTCACCTTACAGGGTCCTAGCACCCGGGGCCCAGGCTGAGCCCAGACATTACACTGTAATTAAACAGCCCAGCGAGCCCATGTAAGCTGGTGTGGGCCAGATGTGGGTTTTTAATTACAGTTGAGACATACCCCATGCGGATCCTTCCTGGCTGGCTTTGGCTGGTTCCTTTAGAAGGGCTCTGTGTGGCTGGTCCAATAACAGATATTACCTCACCTGCTTGTCTCTCCTGGCCCAGGAGGGTGACAAAGCATGAAGACGTGACCCAAGCTGTAACAGGTCTTTGGGGATAGTGCCAATAGCCAACTAGACACCAGCTTGAATAAAGAAACATCATTAATCGTCCAAGGGGAACGCCAACAGCCTCCTGCAGATAAACTCCCCTCTGTCTATACAGGCAGCCAAATCACCTTCCACCTAGCCAGCAACCTAGCCATCTATCCAGCTAGCCCGCTACCTATCCAGTCGCCAGCCAGCTGGCTGTTCATTCATTGCACCACCATGGTAGAACCAGAACCCCGGTCACACTTGGCCCAGTCCCCTGGGGTGAATCCAGGGAGGTCTTGCCCCCACAGTGGGTGACAAGCCAGGGTTTGACTCTCCAGTGCACCAGCCTGTTCAGGGGTGGATTAGGGTTTTGTGGAGACCCTGGGCCAGAGCAAGTGGGGCCCCTTCCCCACCCCTTCCTCCTGCAGTCCCCGCCCTACCCCCAGCATGCCTGCTGGAGAAATGGGGTTGTGGGGTGGGGGGGTTTGCCCCGCTCCACACACCTGGTGCTCCAGCCGGGGAGCCGGGTTGTGGTGTGGGGAGCAGTGAAACACCAGGTGGGCAGAGCAGGTCGGGGTGTGGGGTAACCATTTTTCCAGGGTACCCCAATTGGTATGGACATGGGGCCCATGTCGATGAGCCTTGAAGCTCCACTGAAGCTGCTAGAGTAAAAGTCCAGAGGATGCCAAGACTGGGACCTGGCTGCCTGCTCTCCAGGGCCACAAAGGTCGTCCCGCCTCAGTGGCCTCTTTGTTCCTTGGCCTCTCTGCTCAGAGGGCAGGTCAGGGTCAGTTGTGATGGTGGGTTTTGTGGCCTGGACATTTGTCCACCAGTCACTGGCCTGAAACCCACCTCCCCATTCCACAAAGCTGTCCAGATCACTGGTGCTCACTGCAGAGCAGGCTGACAGCTGAGTAGCTGACTGGGAGGTTAGAACCCAGCGACCAGCTGGATCATGGAAGCGACTGTCGACTGGCTGTAAGAGCGTCTGACTGCAGCAAGGTTCAGCCTGCTGCTGAGCCTGGAAGGAGACGGCTAGGAGAGAGTGTTTGTGAAGAAATGCCTCAGGCAAGAATGTAGGCAGCCAACTGGCCATGAATTCCCTCTCTGCAGGCAGGTGTGCCTGGCTGAGCTGCCCCCACCCCGGAGTCAGCCTGATCTCAGCACTATTATTCCCAGCTGCTGCCTGGGGTGTTTAACAACAGCTAAACCAGGGCAATTTACTGCATTTCCTTGATCCCTGCTGGCTGGGGATTTTACTACCCGGATCCAGCAGGAAATAAATCTGCCTAATGGAGCATCGCTTGCTCTTCCATTCCTCATGCTGCGGGAGGGTGAGCTCCATTAGTGAAGGGCAGGGGAATCCCCACCTCACACCTTTCACCCTCTGGAGAGTGCACCTCAGTCAGCTTCAGCCACATGGCCGGCACACTGTGAGAGAGGCTGCCCTGCAGCCTGGGCAGCTGTGCGCAGCAGTGCCAAGCCCATGACTGGCATGAGAACACTGGCTGTCATGAGACCCCTGCCACCCACATCTGGAGGCAGCTCAGGGCAATACTTGTGCTTCACCCTTTGCTGGGCTGCCTCCTTATCCCCTTTGCACAGCTCCACCCCTGCCAACATCTCACCCCCAGGTGCTCGGCCCGTTGGTGCTGGGAATCCCTCTCTAGCTTTCCGGGGGCCCCAACACAGGCTGTGATTCCTTCCCTGCACTCCCATTGGGCAACACAGCACAGCCCTGCCCTCAACGCAAAACGAGGTTCCCTCCCTGAGCTCCCATTGGGTGATGAATCATAGCCTCAACTCCTCCCCCTCATCTCCAAGGTGAGGCTGTGAATTTTGTTGTCCTTAGCTGGGGACAGTATCTTCATTCGCAGTACAGCGCCCCATGCGCAGGGAGCCCGTGACCTCATCCCAGGTACACCAGGCTTCTGGCGCCAACAGCACGAGCGGCTACCCCTGAGCTGGAGAAATAATGCCTCCAAGCTGCAAGTAGCATGCTGTTATCCCCAATGCAGCCACTGGAGGGTGACACAATCACATTCGCAGCCAGTGGCGCTGTTTACACAGGTCTGACAATAGCGGGCCTGGTGACTCATGAGTGGGGTGAGGAATTGTCCCAGCAGCTCTGGAAGGAGGCTCACTGAGACACATTGCTCCTGCGGATGAATACAGGGAAGCCAAGAGATAACAGCTGAAGGATGCATGGCCACATGGTCTTCACAGCTCCCTTCCCTACAGTATTATATGTGGAGGAGTCTGCACACCCACCCATGCTACCTTTGGTAAGAGCATCCAAGGTAGCTCTGCCTGTTTATCAGCTTGATAGGGTTCTGCTGTGAGTCCCCCTTCTTTTGGGTGCGGGCAGATAATGTCTCCACTGGACCAGACAGCTATCCCCTCCCTCCTCCCCCATGCTTGGGGAGCTCTAGGAATCTGCTTTATGGAGAGAGATTCCCCATATGGCTGACAATGCACAGTGAACACACACAAATGGGGAGACTGCACTGCCAGAAGCTGACCTTGAGCTCCCAGTGTGACAGTGTGGCCAAGAGCTAATCCAATCCTGGGATGCATAAACAGGGGAATCTCAAGTAAAAGCAGAGAGGTTATTGTACCACTATTTTGGCCCTGGTGCGACCGCTGCTGGAATCCTTTGTCCAGTTCTGGTGATCACAGTTCAAAAAGAGTGACTGTAAATGAGTCCAGGAGAGCTGACTGTATTTTAAAGAAGCCTTATTGAGAGCTCAGGAACAAACCATCCTGATGTGCAGAAAGAATAGCAAATATGGTAGGTGACCAACTTGGCTTAACAGAGCAATCTTCGATGAGCTTAAACACAAAAAGGATGCTTACAAGAAGTGGAAACTTGGACAGATGAGTAGGGAGGAGTATAAGAATATTACTCAAGCATGCAGGGGCGTAATCAGGAAGGCCAAAGCACAACTGGAGTGGCAGCTAGCAAGGGATGTGAAGGGTAACAAGAAGGATTTCCACAGGTATGTTAGCAACAAGGTCAGGGAGAGTATGGGACCCTTACGGAATGGGGGAGGCAACATTGTGACAGACGATGCGAAAAAAGCTGAAGTCCTCAATGCTTGTTTTGCCTCCGTCTTCACAGACAAGGTCAGCTTCCAGACGGCTGCACTGGACAGCACAGTATGGGGGGGGATGTGAGCAGCCCTCTGTGGTGAAAGAGCACGTTAAGGACTATTTAGAAAAGCTGGATGAGCACAAGTCCATGGGGCTGGATGTGCTGCATCCGAGGGTGCTCAAGGAGTTGGCGAATGTGATTGCAGAGCCGTTGGCCACTATCTTTGAAAACTCCTGGTGATCGGGGGAGGTCCTGGATGACTGGAAAAAGGCTAATGTAGAGCCCATCATTAAAAAGGGGAAGAAGGAGAATCTGGGGAACTACAAACCAGTCAGCCCCACCTCAGTTCCTGGAAAAATCAAGGACCAGGTCCTCAAGGATTCTATTTTGAAGCACTTGGAGGAGAGGAAGGTGATCAGGAACAGTCAGCATGGCTTCACCAAGGGCAAGTCATGCCAGACCAACCTGAATGACTTCTATGATGAGATAACTGGCTCTGTGGATATGGGGAAAGTGGTGGATGTGATATAGCTTGACTTTAGCAAAGCTTTTGATACGGTCTCCCACAGTATTCTTGCCAGCAAGTTAAAGAAGTATGGATTGGATGAATGGACTATAAGGTGGATAGAAAGCTGGCTGGATCATCAGGCTCAACGGGTAGTGATCAATGGCCCCGTGTCTAGTTGGCATCCAGTATCAAGTGGAGTGCCCCAAGGGGCCAGTTTTGTTCAACGTCTTCATTAATGATCTGGTTGATGGGATGGACTGCACCCTCAGAAAGTTCACACCTTACTAGGGGGAGAGTTAATACACTGAAGGGTAGGAATATGGTCCAGAGTGACCTAGACAAATTGGAGGGTTTGGCCAGAAGAAATCTGATGAGGTTCAACAGATGCAAAGTCCTGCAGTTAGGACAGAAGACTCCCATGCACCACTACAGGCGGGGGCCGACTGGCTAAGCAGCAGTTCACCAGAAAAAGACCTGGGGATTACAGTGGATGAGAAGGTGGATATAAGTCAGCAGTGTGCCCTTGTTGCCAAGAAGCCATCAGCATGTTGGGGTGCATTAGTAGGTGCATTTCCAGCAGATCGAGGGACGTGCTCATTCCCCTCTATTCGGCACTGGTGAGGCCACATCTGGAGTATTGTGTCCAGTTTTGCCCCCCCATCCCCGCGCATACAGAAGAGATGTGGACAAATTGGAGAGAGTCCAGCAGAGGGCAACAAAAATGATTAGGGGGCTGGAGCACATGAGTTACGAGGAGAGGCTGAGGGAACTTGGCTTATTTAGTCTGCAGAAGAGAAGAGTGAAGGGAGATTTGATAGCTGCTTTCAACTACCTGAAAGGGGGTTCCAAAGAGGATGGATCTAGACTGTTCTCAGTGGTACCAGATGACAGAACAAGGAGTAATGGGCTCAAGTTGCAGTGGGGAAGGTTTAGGTTGGATATTAGGAAATACTTTTTCACTAGGAGGGTGGTGAAGCACTGGAATGGGTTCCCTAGGGAGGTGGTGGAATCTCCTTCCTTAGAGGTTGTTAAATCCCAGCTTGACAAAGCCCTGGCTGAGATGATTTAGTTGGGGTGGTTCTGCTTTGAGCAGGGGGTTGGACTAAGTGACCTTCTGGGGTCTCTTCCAGGCCTAAGATTCTATGATTCTGTGAAAGGGGTTTGGAAAAGAGTCACAAAATAGGTTAAAGGATTAGGAAAATCTTCCTGATAGTGATAGACTCAAAGAGCTCAACCTATTTAGCATAACAAAGAGGAGGTTAAAGAGTGACTTCATTATAGCCTAAAACAGGGGCCAGCAACCTTTGAGAAGTGGTGTGCCAAGTCTTAATTTATTCCCTCCTTCATGTGCCAGTCTGGGTTGGGATGGGGCCAGTTCTGGTCCCCAGAAGGGGCGGGGCTGAGGGCAGAAGGGGCGGGGCTGAGGGGGTCAGAGCCAGCCCCAGCCTGCCCTGTAGATAAGTGCCCCCTCCTCCTTCTCCCCCCACCCCCAGGCGGGGTAGCAGCAGCAGCCAGGGGCTCTGTGGGCTATTTAAAGGGCCAGGGGCAGTAGAAGCAGGGGAGGCCTGGGCCCTTTAAATAACCCCTGGAGCCCTGCCGCTACCCCATGGCTTTGGGGGCTATTTAAAGACCCCAAGGCTCCCCTGTTTCTACCGTCCCAGCCCTTTAAATAGCCGCTGGAGCCCTGGGGTAGCGGCGGTGAGGCTCCGGCAGTTATTTAAAGGGTCAGGGTGGCAAAGGCAGCAGGAGTCCTGGACTCTTTAAATAGCCGCCGGAGCCCCGCCACCACTACCCCAGGACTCCAGCAGCGGGGGTTCTGGTGGCAATTTAAAGGGCCTGGGGCTCCAGCCACTACTGAGAGCCCCTGGTCCTTTAAACTGACCCCTGGGGAAGCCGGGCCGCCCCAGTATGGTGCACTAGCTGTTGCCGGTATGCCATACTAGCATACCAGCTTACATACCCTAACCCTGCCAGCTGAGGTCCCGGCCGCTGGCCCCGCTCAGACCACTGCCAGCCTGGGTGAAGGAAACCCCTAGCTGGCAGCAGTGAGGGGGGCAGGCGGCCGAGACCCCAGCTGGCAGGAGCCTGCTCCCAGAACTCCAGACTGGCAGTGGGCTGAGCCGCTCAGCTCGCCGCCGCTCTGGGGTCTCAGCTGCCGCTGGCCCTGCTCAGCCCACCATGGCTCTGGGGTCTCAGCCTCTGGCCTGCTCAGCCCGCTGAGTGGGGCTGGCAGCAGGATTCTGGTAGGCAAGGGAAATCGATTCACTTGCCACGTTTGGCACACATGTGGTAGGTCACCAACCCCTGGTCGATAAGTACCTGCCTAGGGAACAAATATTTAATAATGGGCTCTCGGATCCAGCATAAAGCAGGATAACCCAACCCAACAGCCGGAAGCTGAAGCTGACAAAGTCAGACAGGAAATAAGGTGTCAGTTGTTAACAGGGAGGGGAATTAACCACTGGAACAATGACCAGGGTGGTGGTGGGTTCGCCATCACTAGCAATACTTAACCGAAGATTGGGTGTTTCTCTCAAAGCTCTGCTCTAGGGCTCACTGTGGGCAGGTCTCTGGCCAGCGCTACCCAGGAGTCAGGCTAGAAGATCACAATGGTCCCTGCTGGCCCTGGACTCTAGGACAGGTCCGAAGGGGATGCACTGCAGCTCCTCTGGGAGATGCCCAGAACACATGGCGACAGTGCTGTGGCCAGCAGGGAGTCTGGTGTGTGCTGCCGGACAGCGAGAGCAAAGCAGCAGCAGCTTAGCTCGGTGTTCTCTAGGGGTGTAAATGACAGAGGGGATCCCGTATGTAATTGCCACAGCCCTCTGCTCTTCTCCCCAGGACGAGTAGCAGTGATCTGTAGTGAGAATCGTCTCATGGGGGAAACCGAGCTGGAGCGGGGAGGTTGTGGGGAAAGCGGCTGGCCCAGTCACACAACAAGCTGGGGCGGAGCAGAGCAGGAGCCCAGCTACTCCTTGTCAAATCCATCACCCCCTGTGGTGAACCCAGCGGAATCACTCACTGTCCATAGGCATCAGCTAGACGGGTCCATTGGCAATGCCCATGCTAGATTCACCCCTGCACAGCAATGCTATTGAATTCTAGCTGCCAGCTGCCTTCGAGGGGCACATGGTAATATTATGGGATAGCATTTAGCTGGCTGCCCTTGCTTAGGGTGACATTTTGGCACTTTGATTCCATTTATATGGAGGCTGGGAGATGGATTGCCAGGTTGTGAATCAATCCAGGGCCTCTGATGAGATCGTAAACTAGTGAGGATCCATAATTACACTATCACCCTTGGGACTGATTTACAGCAGCTAATCCAGCCAGCCCCAGCAACTGTGTAATGTGCAGGGAAGGCCCATTGCTCTGGCCACAGGGATGGGAAACATCCCTCAGCAATGCCAGAAAACTCCATCCGGGATGAGAGGGAGCACTGAGCCAGCACAGAGCCCAGGGCCATGGGACCGGGGAGATCTGAGAGCCAAAGCTATTTCTGGGATTTATTTCCTGGCCTCTTGGGGCCAAACATTCTTAGTCGCCTCATCCCTGTTTGCAGCTGCGCTTTGGCCAGCCCAGCGTGTGTGTATCTCCCTCGCAGGACATTTCGTGACCTGATTTGCTCAAGCAAAGGCTTTTGTGACCAGCTCAGTTTGGGGCTGGCAGAGTCTGACGCAGGATCACCAGTGCTCAGGGTGTGTGCTCCGGCTTGAGCTAAAGCCCTGCAGCTGGAAGTAGCAAAGGCATCAGTCGTTGGCCTGATTTCTAAAGGTGCTGGCAACTCGTGGCTCCCCTTGACTCCTTAGGGGTTAAGATCTGGCAGATGTGGAGCAGCAACCAGCCAAACAGACGTCCGGGAAGCACTCTGAGATGAAGGGTGTGACAAGGAGTGTGAGGCTATCAGTGGGAATAACCCAGCCATTCCCTCTCCCAAAAATTCATCTGAAAGCCACTGCAACCCCCCCATTCCCGGGCTCCGGAACCAGCTCACTGCTGTTTAGTCCCTGAACCAGTGAACTAGTTCTCAGGTGTGAGTGTCTGGGCACGCACTAATGCCGGGATGGGCCCGCTGCAGGGCACTAGCTTTTCAGCTGGAGGAACCATGTGCCCCAGAGTCTGAGGGGCAGAGTGCTAACCACTCATGCGCTGGCACTCATGGCTGGGCTCTGGGGCTCCAGGTTTGTGAACACACCAGGGGAACAGAGCGGCTCTCAGCTCAGCGGACAGAACGGTTATCCAGATACGAGCACAGGGCTCCGTTCAGCACTGGCTCAGAATCCCACCCTGCTGCCCCCTCCCCCGGATTACACCACTTTCATGTCTTTTCCCAACCTGATGGAGCAGCTGAAGCAGGGCTGCTGTAATCCGTGTGCTCTCAACCCCCAGTCCCACAGGGCCTCGCCTTTCCTCTGGGGAGCCTTTCTCTCAAAGGGAGTCAGGTCTTTGTTTGCTCTTTTATGATGGGTGACAAAGGCTGGAAGGTTTTATTTTCCTTTCAGCTTGTTTTCCCCCATTAGAAACCAAGGTCTTCTCTGCCCCAGGAGGGGAACTGATGATCTAATGGGAGGCTGAGATCTGCAGTGACTAAGAGGCATTTTAGTTGGGATGTTTAAACCTGGGATTTTGTGCTTTACGTTACAGCCTATTTAACACTGGTGCCTAAGGGACACTTGGGAGAGGGGGCAGTTTGGTTAAAGATACAGGCTGGGATTTTCCAAAGCCTCTAGAGAGATGGGGATGCTCATTCCTCATTCACTGGGTATCCAAATCCCCTAGGCAGCTGTGAATAATCCCATTTTAACACCTCTGCCCCTTCAGTATGGGCGTGAGCACTCTCAACAGACATCTCAGACATATCCAAGCACTCCCGGGGCACCAGACTCAATACGCTATTTCTAAGCAAAGCCCCCCAACTTTTCACCAATGTTCCCTCTAATTTTTGACTGGCCATGTGCACAAAAAATTTCTTCTGTGCAAATTTTTGTGTGTGCCATGTTTTGCCATGTGCGTGGGGTTAGGATGTGTGTGCACAAGCACACGTGCACAGCTTAGAGGGAACAGTGCCTTTCACACACCCCCCCATCCCCATGCATCAGAAAGCAGCCAGCCAGGGCACAGCACCTCTGTCGGGGCTGCCGTCAGCTTGACCTCCCTGGAGACGTGTGACGTGGCCTGGGGTCACTACCACACGGGCAGAGCGAGAGCAGGGTGAGCAGATCCCAGTGCCAACACCAGGTTCCCCTCTCACTCCCAGCCCGGCAAGTCAGGAGCATCCATGAGTCAGGCTGGGGCATAGGTTGTGCAGAGGAGAATTTGGCCTGGCGGGAGTGGGGGAAGCACACCCAGTCTGTGCATCGCGCTGTGGGAAGGAAGATTCACCCCCGCGTGTCCCTCACGGCTGGGTGTGGCATAGGCCCTCTCCCAGGGCCCCTGGCCCCAGACCTGCGGTGGTGTGCCCCTTCCAACAGCTCCATCCTCCAGCCAGCCCACCTCTCACTCCCAGCCTTTCAGGTTCTTCAGAACCAGGTCCACACAAAGCAAAGCCCAAAGTTCAGTCTCTCCTGCCCCTATTCCTGTGGGGTCACTGAGACCCACAGCCCCTCACTAGGGATCTCAGCACAGTCCACCCTCCAGTGTTCACTCAGCTCCCAGCATGTGACCAAACTGGCTATGAGCTCACCATGGCGAGAACCACTTGGCTCCCGGCAGCTTGGTCCTTCCTCATGCTCAGCTCCAGAATCAACCCCCCTCTCGGGCCTGCAGCAGGGCAAGTCGCCATCTCCTGGAGCTTCTTACCTAGGGTTTGCCCTGCCCTGGGCAGCCTCCTCTGCCACCCTCAGCTCCCCTGGCGTCCTGTCCCAGCCCCACGCGCCTTCCCAGGGCTTCATGCTGGGGTGAGCCTAGTGCCTGCAAAGCTCTTCCAGGCACAGCCCACCAGGTATCTCCCTGGAATCTCCCCTCCCATGCAGCGCCTCTCTGCCATCCCCCAGCTTCCGTCCAGAACCCTCAGGCTCTGCGTCTGCTCAGGACACCGTGCCTTGCCCCAGGCTCCCAGATCTTCTCAGGACCCTGTCATTCGGGCTTCAAGCCTCCTGGGCTACTCTCAGCTCCCCTCACAGTCATTGTCCCCCACGCCCCTGCCTTCTGGGAGGCCCATCTCCCCACAGCGGGCTTTGATCACCAACTGTCCAGCACCCCTCCAGGTGCCACCCAGGGGCCTAGCTGGGCTAAGGTGCCTGTTAACCCCTGATTAACCTCCATGCACATGTGTGTGTCTCGGGGATTGTGCCGGGCGGGGCCCAGGAACCCGTAGAAAGCTGTCACGCTCTGGGATCACTGTTGAAGTTGGGAGAGCGCCCAGGCTTCATCCGCCAGACGTGTCCCTGCGTCAGGGTCACCTCCCACACCCCCCGAGGGAAGTACTTTGCTGCGATGAACCACCCCCGTCCCTAGAATCAGAGCTTGGATCCAGCCATCCACCTTTGTCCAGATCTTGGTGTAGCACTCCAGGCCCTTCGCCCTCGGAGTTCCCCTCCCACTTGCTCTGCGTGGACATTTCCATTGCTTTCTCTCATTGGGGACTGCCCTTGCGAGGTGCTGGCTGTCCCTGGCACCAGGCCTAGTGGGTAGGACACACAACATCCACTGGGGGGACCTGGGCTGACGGTGCCATCGAAGGCGATGGGTGTAAGACACCTTTGAACTGCCCCTGTGTCCTCCAGTCCTGCGCTGCATTAGGGACAGGCCAACATAAGAACATAAGAAAGGCCGGACTGGGTCAGACCAAAGGTCCATCTAGCCCAGTATCCTGTCTACCAACAGTGGCCAATGCCAGGTGCCCCGGAGTGAGTGAACCTAACAGGTGAAGATCAAGTGATCTCTCTCCTGCCATCCATCACCCCCCTCTGACAAACAGAGGCTAGGGACACCATTCCTTACCCAGCCTGGCTAATAGCCATTAATGGACTTAACCTCCATGAATTTATCCAGTTCTCTCTTAAACCCTGTTCTAGTCCTAGCCTTCACAGCCTCCTCAGGCAAGGAGTTCCACAGGTTGACTGTGCATTGTATGAAGAAGAACTTCCTTTTATTTGTTTTAAACCTGCTGCCCACTAATTTCAATGGGTGGCCCCCAGCTCTTCTATTATGGGAACAAGTAAATAACTTTTCCTTATTCACTTTTCCATGCCACTCATAATTTTATAGACCTTTATCATATCTCCCCTTAGTCTCCTCTTTTCCAAGCTAAAAAGGCTAGGACTTTTTAATCTCTCCTCATATGGGACCCGTTCCAATTCCCTAATCACTCAGACAGCCCTGGGACCTGTCCCACAGTGCTGTGTGCCATGGCCCCATTTGTGGAGCATCCCTCTTGCCCAAGTCCCACCCCACACAGCCTGACAGAGGGCAGCCTGAGAGCTGTGTGCCACAGATCCTGCACTGGAAGAGCCCTCCCCAGCCAGACAGGGCTGTAACGGCCTCTTCGCCTTGCTTTGGCCCGCTGGCGTAGAATGCAGGGTCCAGAGCAAGGCTGAAGACCTCCCGTCTGCCTCTAGTCCTGTCTCTGCCACTGGCGCTGGGGTAACTGTGGACCAGGCCTGCTCCTCTCTGCCCATTTCCCTCACTGCTGGTCTGGCTGATCTATTGAGGGCGGATCTTTGGCGCAGGGACTGTCTCTCACTAGGGGCATAGGGGACACCCAGCTCAATGGGGCCCAGATCTCAGCAGGTATCAGGAGGAGCTTTTGGGATACACAGAATGACCTGACCTCATTTATCCTGCTCTGGCAGGCCAAGGGGCCCTGAGAGGTAGTCACTGAGAGAGATGGCTCTAGAGAAGTGAGATTCAGGCCCCCAGGGACTTTCATTCTCTCCCGCTTCAGACAAGCCCTGAGCATAGTGACCAAGCCCCACAATTCCCCTCTCTCTCAACACAGTAATCCTGGCATGGCCAAGACGAGAGCCGGGCCCAGCCTGCCTCGCTCTGGCGCTGAGCAGGCGCTGTGCCAATCCCCGGTACCAATCCAGGGGCACCGGGAGAGGAATGAGAGCAGGGCAGCTGGAAAGGCCAGGACTGGCTGGGGGAGGGGAAAGCAACAGAGATTCCTCCCTCCCTCATCAGCCTGAGCTGCTTGCGGCCTACAACGGCTCCCCAGGGACCGGGGCAGATTAAGCCTCGAGGAGCAGGTGTGGTGCAAATGGGGGCCTAACAGCAGATTAAAAGAGCCGACTTTCCTCCTGGGCAGAGTGTGGGGATCTGCCCTCTGCTGCACAGGCTCGGCAGGGGAGGGAATCCTGGTCACTGAGCTGCAGTCTGAGTAACAGAAAATCCCCCAAAAAGAATAACAGCTCCCCCCACCCCAGGATGGTGACAGCAGCGCTGTCCTCCTGGGAACAGGCCCCACCTGGTAACCACAGGGCAGGCAGCAGGCCTGCTGGGTTTCGCTGCCGGGCCAGGGGGAGGGCGGACTGTTGGGCTAGGAAGCAGATACCAGAACGACCAAATCCCTCCTCCTCGTGCTAATGAGATCTTGAATTATGAAAGGGAGGCAACGTGGCCTAGTCATTAGAGCAGGGAACTGAGCATCATGGGAGTCAGGGTCTAATCTGACACTGACTCCCCATGTGACCTTGGGGAAGTCACTTCCCTCTGCTGCTCCCCACCTCTAAAATACTGGTACTGGGGGGGCTGAGCTGCCTCATGTGTGCTGCAGTGACACATGCAGAGGTCCTGTCACCATGTGATGCCCTCCCTGCCATTAAAATGTCATCCCACTTGCACCAGGGCCACCAAAACACACGCCTATTTTGGCGCCTGACCTCGATAGGATGGAGATCTGGGGCTGATGGAACTGCAGTGCCAGGGCTGGGGGAGAGGAGCCTAGTGCAGGAGCGCAGGCGTGAGGCACACTGTGGGAGCGCTGCTAATAACAGAGCACTGATTTCTATAAGAGGCAGCATTGCATGTAGGGTGTTTGGACTGCACTCCACAGACGGGAGAGATGGGCTGGGTGTGCGGCAGAGACATTATTAAATATACACACAGTGATGGCAAAGATTCCTGGGCACTGTTGATGGAGGAGGGATTCATACTTGGGTCATTACAACCTGCTTATGACCTAACGCTCTCCTCCCATTGCAAAAGGGCCGAGGTTCTTCCGTGCTTCCTTCTCCGAAAAGCTGTGCAGAGTTGCAATTCCTGAGGCCCTCCAAGGGGGCTGCCTAGCTCTGCTGTCTGATTCCCAGGCTGCACAGAGCTTGGTACAAGCAGCATGGTTCAGACAGCTCTTAGGCACCCGCCCATCAAACGTAAGATCCTCTCCATTCTCCTGGGATGGGAAAGGCAGCGCTGAGCAAACAGGGCTCACAGGAGGGTGAAGGGTCACAGGACACAGCAGCCCTTGGAACTGTTTTACTGATCCACAGCCCAGAATGTGCCGTTCCCAGATGAAGCATATTCACGTGCTCCTGTTCCTGGCATGAACAACAGGACCTGGAGCCTCAACACAGACAGGATGGGAAGCCCAGGCCTGCCTGCTCCTGATGCACGGACAAAGCTCTACCATGGTCTTGGCTGGTGACAGTTCTGCACTGTTGTGGCTAGTGACACAAATTCTAGGCTGCTAAGAATTTCGGCCTTGAAGCCATGGACAGTCTCACCCTGCCCCGGAGCAGAGTTCTGTGCAGCTCCCCAACTTGTCTCTCTCACTACCAGGAGCAGGTCCAATAAAGATCTGACTTCCTCCACCTTTCCTCACTAATACCCTGGGCCGATACAGTGAAAAGCCCCCCAGATGTTAATGTCTCTGAAAGTCAATGCCTTCCAGTGGAAACACTGAGAGTCCCTTATTTTCGGAAGTAATGGTAGGTGAGGCCAGGAGAGACACCAGAGAGACAACAGAGAACACACGTCTATCCCCTGAGAACACCATGGGCTGCACCCAGGCCCCTGGAGAGCAGCATGCGGAATGCGGCAGCACCCTATGGCCTGGATCTCACCATACCACAAAAAGCCTGGTGGCTTGTGTGTGTGCAGTGACAGCACCACAGACAATGCTGCAGGCACCACGCAGCCTGGAGAGCACCTGTACTGATGTCCCATGAACGGTGTCACGGAAAGGGCTGCATTCGCAGCCAGGAGTCATGGCCTGACATGTCACTAAGGCCCATGGAGCAGTCTGTAACATGTACCACGGACAGCACTGCAGGGCACCACTGACCAGACCTGTGTACCATGGACAGCACCCTGGAGACTGCTGCTGGCCGGCTGTACCACGGAAAGCCCAGGAGAGGACTTTGGGGTGCCTGGGCACCATGGAGTGCATGGCCCAAACCCAGGGGCCACTGACCATGCCCTGGGCACTCACTCTCTTTCCATCACACTTTTTCTTTCCCAATAGGCCCATGCTCATGAGCGGGAGGGGCAACAAGCTAGGAGATGGGGGAAGGCCTGGATTTTGGCAAACGGGGTGAGTTGGGGATTTTCCCATTCCCCAGTGCGAGTCGGATGGGGGCCATTCCCCAGCAGGTCTGTTTTAGGGCAGAGGGAGGACAGAGAGCCATGGGGCAGGCAGGAGAAGACGGATGGGCTTGAGGCACACATAGCACGGGGCTTTGGTTTCTTAGCCCCAGACACACAAAGGAAGAAGCAGGAATTGACGGTATGTATTAGCATCTCCCAATGGGCCGAGATTTTGCATAGATTTGCTTCTCATCAGAGAGAGCCATCCTCCCGCTCTCCTCAAACGGGAAGAAAATCCCCACTACAAAGCTCCTGGCTCTCAGCACCGGTGGCTCGCGGTGAAGTAAACAGATACAAAGCCTTCAGCTATGCTCATTTGACTGACTCCAGATCCTGTCCTCTCTGCAGACTCCCTTTGCAATGCCCAGTGTCCTCCCCACCTGGTTCCCAAAAGCTGGGAGCAGGTTGGTACCAGGCAGACGTCTCGAGCAGGGGGCTGTTCCTCTCGAGCAAGCCAGAGTCTGAGCTCCATGCACTGGGGGAGCTGGAGTAACCTCAGCGAAGTCGCTGGGTGCGCAGCACTGCGGAAAACGGGGCCACTCACTCAGGTGTCTGATTAAGGACACAGGAGCCTGACTTTAGGCCCCATTTTTAGAAATCTTGGCTCCAGTGATTTCTTAGCTACCCTGGGGTCCTGAGGGCTCTGACCACCCAGGTCCAGCCCCTGCATCTCCCCGCTCTCAGGTACTCCCATGGCCACCATCATTGCCGTGTCAGAGCATCTCACAATCCTTAATGCATTTATCCTCCAGCACCCCTGAGAGCTAGGCCTATTAACCCCATTGCGCAGATGGGAAACTGAGGCATGGAGCTGCAATGAATCGCCCGAGGGCACAGAGGGCATCTGGGGCAGAGCTCACCTCTTCCTAGCAGCTCAGCTGAGTGCACCAGCCACTGGGCCAGCCTCCCTCCAGCCTTTGGATTTGTTAAAACATAAAGGCCCTGCCCAACAGCTTTCCAAGCTAGAACATCAGCTCTGAGTACTTTCACTGCCACTGCAGAGACCACCCAGATTCAGCCACACCCCTATGGCTGTGCCAAAAGGACACCCCTCCCTCCCCTCTGAGCAGGGAAGGAGAAACCCTGCAGCCTGCACAAAGGGCCAAACATCCCACAGGTTGGCCCCAAGAGTTCACAGGAAGAGTCTCTCGTGCCAGCTGCCTCCTCCCGCTCCCAAGGGAACCCCTCCCTGGTTACCAAATGGTAGTGGGGCCTGGGTTACTCTTGGCCTGAGATCCTAAGCCCAGAGACCCCCTGGCAGCCAATACAGGTCACAGTGCACTGAGCTCCTGGGATGTCACTGGGATGGCCAGATGCATTCTACCCTGACTGGACTTTGGCTGCAGCCCCCTGTCAAGCCGTCAGCTGTCTAGTCTCAAGCTCCACAGATGATGGAACAAGGTCTGACTGGAGAAAAGGCCTCATCTTGTTGCTGGATCCAGCCGGAAAGCACCACCCTGGCCTCTGCTGCAACCTGATAATCTAACAAGGCCCCAGAGTTGCAGACTGGAGGGACAAGGAGCTGACGGTACCTCGAAGGGCTGACACGGCACCATCAGTGGAGTCTGGGAGCTCCAGCTGTCTCACCTAGTAAAGAGCAGGTGAAGAGGTGACTTGATCTCAGTCTAGAGGTGTCTACACAGGGAACAGGTATTTAATAATGGGCTCTTCCACCTAGCAGAGGAAGGTCCAACATGAGCCAATGGCTGGAAGTTGAAGCTAGACAAATTCAGATTGGCAACAAGGTGCACACTTTTAACAGGGAAGGTAAATGGTTCTCATCCAGTGATTACTGGAACAACTTACCAGGGTCATGCTAGATTCACCATCACTGACAATTTTAAACTCCAGATTGGATGTTTTCTCAAAGCTCTGCTCTATGGATTATTGGGGAGTTTCCTAGCCTCGGTTATACAGGAGGTCAGATTAGATGATCACAGCAGTTCCTTTTGGCCTTGGAATCGCTGAATAACCGGTCACGAGAGCCGACATTTCTACAGCATTTTTTACCCTGAAGGGTCCCAGAGCATTTGATTACCTGTGATTTGAATCTTGGCAAGTCATTTACCCCAGTGCAAAAATCTGATTGTCCGGTCTTCCAGAGCTTCCCACTCATTGCACTGGCATAATGACAACACAAGCTGCATCCGTGCAGGGCAATGGAGAACCTGGCCCAGTACATTCCACTTCAGCAATGAGTGTAAGTACCAGCTGTTTAACAGCACGCAGTAACACAACCCAAGCTGAGGACAGGAAGTAAAGAAAACTACCCCATTGTCGTGGCAGGCTGAACCTTAGTTCTGGGTAGAATGTACTTGTCCAAGATACCACAAAGTCTTACAAGAGGTACCAAGGGATGTGCAAATGTAACCCACACACTGATCTTCAACTGATTTGGCCCATAGATTTTTAACAGATAATGATCACTTTTTCTATAGCTTTTTTGGACCATGCTAGAGAATTCTATTCCTGCCCTAGAACGCTATAGAATGGATACAGGCAAGAGCTCATTTTCTGTTAAATTCTTTAGGTTTCGTAGAACAATTTCTATCAATCACATTAGATTTCTACAGACCTATTGCTTTAAACATGCTATAGAGTGTTTCCACATGAGTTTGAGCTGATTCATTCAGTCATAGCACAGGAACACTCGTGTCAATCAATTTTTTTTCTTCTGAGCTGCGAAATCTTTTTTCTGAAAGAAGAGAGATTCCCAGCCCTAATTTCCACACTGGAGATCTGGAGGAAACCAGTGAGATCTGGGCTGGGATTCAGGAGGCTGACTTATATTCCTGGCTCTGCCACTGGCCTGCTGGATGATCTTGGGTCAGTCATGTCACTCCTCTGTGCCTCAGTTTTCCCATCTGTAAAGTGGAGATAATGATACTGAACTGCCCTCTAAGGGGCTTTGAGCTCTAGGGCTGAAAAATGCTAGATAAGAGCTAGCTATTGTCACTACTTGAGTGCTGTAGGTGTGTATTCATCAGCAGGCACAAACGCCAGCTTTCCTAGACTCCAGCTATTGAATTTCGCTCTTGCATTTTATCAAAGCCTTCTCAATAAAGTTCTCTCCCTTTCCTTCTCAAAGAAGAAACTTTAGAAGCAGGAAAAGACTCAGATCACAGATAAAATCTCATTAGTGCTTCAGAAAATGTCAGGCCCCTAAAGGAACAATGGCAAAGATCAGACACACAGATGGTCACACGCCTTCTCCCTCTTTCCAGGTACATCCTGATAGTGAAATTTAGGCCATAGGCTTACACTCAGATATATAAAAAAACCTGGATAGTATGATCAGCCCTACATGGCCCGTTCCAATACTTGCTGCCTGGGCCCAGTACTTAACACAGTGCTGAATGTCCTTTCACCTCCAAAGTCAATGGGAGCTAAGAGGCTCGGGCCCCCACGCTACCTTTTGAATGCTACTCAAACATACCATGAGAAAAAGAATTTTGTGGCAACCTTTTGGTGCTGCTTCCTTCCTTTCCCAGGGGCCCCAACCGAACCAGGCCCAGCAGCCCCTTCTTCCTTTCCTCTGGGTCTTTTCCTGCCCTACATTTTTATACTCAACCCATAAGCTTTTCATTAGCACTATTTAGCTTCTAGGAAAAACCTTTCCTGGGTTGCCATTAGCTGCTGAAGATCCGCCCCTCAGTGTGGTCTACAGCTAGGGCATTAGCTGAGGGACCAGTTCTACCACTGACGAGTTGTACAGTCATGGGCATGTTCCTTCCCTCTGTCTCTCAGCTTCTCCATCTGTAAAATGGGGCTACTGATATTAATGAACTTGGAGATCTACGAATGAAAAGCATTAGCTATCCAGTCCCTCTCCATGGTACCTACAGGGCACCTACCACTGGAGTATCTGAGCATCTTCCTTGGCCCAGCTCCACTATCTCCATTTGACAGCTGTTGAACTGAGGCATTCAGAAGCTATGGCCCAGATTCCAGGGAGGACCCAGCTCTCATTGAAATCAGCTGGGCCTAGATGACTTGCCCCCACTCACACAAGGAGTCCACAAAGGAGCAAGGACTTGAAGCTGATTCTCCTAAGTCCCATGCTGCTGCCTGAACCACTGGGCCATTGTTCCTTTCTGTACAATAAGGCCACAGCCAAGTCTACACCAACAAATTACCCTGACCTAGCTACATCACTCTGGGCTATGACAAATGTCATGCGTTGACTTAACTGCTGGTGTAGATGCATTTACACCAATGGAAGAATTCTAGTGACCGACTCTCAGGGAGGTGGATTAACTACATTGGTGGAACCCCCGTTCTGTGGAAGGAGGAAGCGTCTACACCACGGTGCTCCAGTGGCACAGCTGCAGCGCTGAAGCTGTGCTGCTGTAGTGTGGACATACCCTAGGAGTACTAGCAACCAGCTGAGGTTGTGTAAGTGAAATACTTAGCACCAAAAAGGCCTGGAAGGGTGAGAACAGCCAGCTAAGGGAACCTTCACTTGCTTGTCTCACTGACTCCAGGGAGAATCCGGCTTCCACCCTGGAGACAGACGGACACACGATGTCCCTGTAGCTCACACCATAAGGCTGAACCATGGCTCTGGCCTTGTGCTTTCCCCGGGAGCATGTCGCCCATCCAGGACATGATATTCATTTTCCCGATGATGGACTTACCCGCTCCAACATCCGTATTCCACACCATCCTCTGATATTCCACACACATCCTCATCCTCCGCTCAGGATGCTTTACTGTAAAAAGCTGACACACAGTCTAGCTTCTTAACCTACCATTCAATCAGGTGAGACTCTGGAGTGGATATGCCTTACACGGAGCCTGAATGTCACCCAACTTGGGCACTGCCTGGCCCCCAAGGACATGAGCTCTGAGCTGGGAATGGCCTGCCCTAGCTCGCAGACTGTGGTCCTGTCTGCAATCACATCTGAGGCTAGAGTGACCAAACAGCAATGTGAAAAATTGGGATGGGGGCGGGAGAGAATAGGAGCCTATATAAGAAAAAGACCCCAAAATAAAATTGGGACATCTGGTCACCCTATCCCAGGCTGTCCGTCTGGTGCTCGGACTTTGAACCAGAAAGGATTTTGCAAATCAACTCCTTGAAATCAGCTTTTGGGTCTCAGTGGAAAAACCAGGAGAAAGGCTCTTTGGATTCTCTGTTCAGCTCAAAGAGAATCCAAAGAGTCAGCATCAGTCTCTGGGTGCCACCATAACACAGGTTCATTCAATGTCTCTGTCTCCTCACAGCCTGAGGGCCTGTTCCTCCAGCCTGTGCTCCAGAACAGAGTCTGTTGATGTCGAAGGCCATAGGAGTTTTGACATCAACCTCAATGAGTGCAAGTTTGATCCCTCAATCTTTTCCCAGGCAAAGCTCCCACAGACTTCAGGGAGGCGCCAGACAGAAAGATTTGGCCTGAGGTTTCCAAGCTGTGAAGAACCAAGTGGGGATTACGAGAGCCCCAGGGATCTACTCTCTTGAATGCAAGTAAAGCCGTACACAACAGGAAATATGTCCTCGAAGCGGGGCAGCTCTAGCTATTATTGCCAGCCATCCAGCAAGCTGCAGGCACGTCCCATCCTGCTCTGTCGCTGCTCAGTATTACGTCTAAGAGTTGTGTTCTGGTTTTTGCTGGGCCAGCATCCTCCAGTCCCAGCAAGCAAGAAACTGATACGGAATGAAACAGCAACAGCGCGGTCCGTGGTCTATAGGACTAGCCATGAATTAATTCAGCCTCGCAACCCCTGCTGCCATGTGGGTGAGCGTCACTAACTTCATTTCATGGATGCTGAAGCTGGGGCCCCAGGGGATGAAGGGATCACAGGGCAGGAACAGATCCCAAAGCTCTGGATGCCCAGGCCTGTGCTCAGTAGTGACATTCCTAGCCCAAGCTATGACTATGTTAATGGAGATAACTAGAGCAAAGAGTGGCAGAGAATGAGCATTGTAAGGAAACCAGCCACT
>ML677381.1:0-79192 GCA_007922305.1 Dermatemys mawii
AACCCTAAACCCCAACCCTAAACCCAACCCCAAACCCAACCTAAACCCTAACCCTAACCCCTAACCCTCCACACATTGGGCTGCTGGCAACAGCTCGGGGGTGAGGCAGCAGCGGCTTCTCCACCTGCCTGCTCAGCTGGAGGGCCAGACAAATCAAAGCAGCAGGCCAGATCCGGCCCCTGGGCAGTAGTGTGGAAATCCCTGCTCTAATCCTAAACCGTAACACCTGATCCCTAACCCTCCCTCACCCTCACCGTAGCCCTAACCCAACCCTAAGACCATTGGCTGCCACCTCGGCCAAAAAACGTCACCTAGCGACAGCCCATTGGCTTCCAGAAACCGCGAGCACACGCAAGCGGGCACCGGCGTTTTCCGCCAGGCACGACGGCAGCGCCCCCTGCTGTGGGCTCCCTTTTACCACCCAGGCATCCGGAATCAGCGCCGCTTGGCGCGATCCCCTTGGCGCGGGCTTGCGCGGAGGGCTATGACCGCTCGCCCAGCATTGGTTTTAGCAAGAGTCACTTACTGACAGCCGAATGGGAGATTAGCTGTCAGAAAACGTCACTAAGTGAGGGCCCTATGGGAGATCAGCTTTCCGAGAACCTCACTTCACTAGGCCCAATGGGAGATCAGCCGTCACTAAACGCCAGGCAGGCCGGCCCCGCTGCTCTCGTCAGGTCGCCCGAAGCAAGCGCCCCACCCCCGTCACGTTGCGCCTCTTTCCACAATCAAGCGCAGGCACTGACCTGACCCCCGCCGACTTCCAACCCCAGCCCTGCTGCGCGCCTCAACGGCTCCCCACGCTTCCGGGGTCACCCGCCACGTGTCCTCTCCCCAGAGCGCGTAGAATGCGAGTAACACCCTTAGCACACCGCGTCAACTTCCCTATCAGCACTCCCCTCTTACAACCCCCCATCACCATAACAACACATCTCCCCAATCCCTTCCACACCCTTCGGCGCGCCTTCCCCACGTGGGGCAACATGATTTTACGTCAGGGTGACCACACTCCCCCAGTGGCAGGATCTGTCCAAGCAGGCTCCTAAAAAACTACACTAAAATAGGGATCCCAACCCCAAAAGTTACTCAGTTTTTACCCCAATGTCCCCAACTGCCGATCTTTAATATGCAAATAAGGTACTGCTGCTCTCAGTCCCCTCCCCTTGCTCTCCAGCGGAAGCCTGCCTCCAGAGAACTACTTTTATATTTAAATTAGTACATCGCTCAGTCAATTCTCTCTGCTCTCCAGCAGGTGACGTCGAAGAGCTCCCAGCTGGCTCACTTACCTTTCTCGCATCAGCTTGAGGACCCAGGGTTGACAGATGAATAAACCGTGTGGGATTCTAGCAGAAGAATATCACTTATTCACTTGGGGTAGCAGTTGAGGAATGAGGTGCTGCGTGCGGGGATGAACTTGCATATTGGGGTATTATTTAAAAGCTACAATTTGAATTTCCGTTAGACAATTTTAAAGGCAATTTATAACTGGTAAAAAACTTATTTAGTGAAAGAAATGCTGTAGTGACAGTATGGTTACTGGGGGCTACAAAACACTTTACCTGTTGGGTGAAAGGACATTAGAATTAGAAAAATTACATAGTTTGTTCCAATGTTGGTCCAGGTTTAATTTCACTTATGTGCAAGTTTGTTTAAGGCTAACTGGTTCGGTTTGGGTTTTTAAGTTGACGTGGAGCTTTTACTTGACGTTTCCTTGATTGGAATGTCTGACATGCAATACTGGTTTTGACATAGTTCTGAGTATTTTGTACACATTTGGCCACTATTCCATTACTCTCTAGATGGTTTTAATATCAGGGCTTATTTATTTTGTTATTTTATCATCCTGCTGTAGCACACTTTTTTGATAATTTATGGTTTTTGTTTTTAAAACAAAATAGTTTTTCTTAATGTTAGGGTTTTAAATTAAGCATTGTTTGCAGTTTAAAATTTTGGTTCAACTTTCGGTTTCTGATGGGATATTTAAGAGGATTTAGGATTTAATACTAACATTTGTACAGATTTAGATGGATTTGGAGTAAATCTTGTTGACTAAGAACATAAGAAAGGCCGTACTGGGTCAGACCAAAGGTCCATTAAGCCCAGTATCCTGTCTACCGACAGTGGCCAATGGCAGGTGCCCTGCAGTGAGTGAACCTAACAGGTAAAGATCAAGTGATCTCTCTCCTGCCATCCATCACGCCACTCTGACAAACAGAGGCTAGGGACACCATTCCTTACCCAGCCTGTCTCATAGCCATTAATGGACTTAGCCTCCATGAATTTATCCAGTTCGCTTTTAAACCCTGTTATAGTCCTAGCCTTCACAGCCTCCTCAGGCAAGGAGTTCCACAGGTTGACTGTGCACTGTGTGAAGAACTTCCTTTTGTTTTAAACCTGCTGCCCACTAATTTCAATAGGTGGCCCCTAGTTCTTCTGTTATGGGAACAAGTAAATAACTTTTCCTTATTCACTTTCTCCACCCCACTCATAATTTTATATACCTCTATCATATCCCCCCTTCGTCTCCTCTTTTCCAAGCTAAGAAGTCCTAGCCCCTTTAATCTCTCTTCATATGGGACCCGTTCCACTCCCTTAATCATTTTAGTTGCCCTTCTCTGAACCTTTTCTAATGCCACTATATCCTTTTTGAGATGAGACGACCACATTTGTACACAGTATTCAAGATGTGGGCACACCATGAATTTGTATAAGCGCAATAAGGTGACTAGTGGTGTTCCCCAGGGGTCAGTACTAGGACCAATCCTATTCAACTTATTCATCAGTGATTTGGAGGAAGGGGTAAACAGTGAGGTGGCAAAGTTTGCAGATGGTCGTCCCTGATCTCACGCATCCGGGCAGAGTTCCACTGGGCGGCGTCCACTGGCTCCCTCAACAGCTTTGGGAAGCAGTGGGCGCTGTGCGGGGTTCTCTGCTTGGTGTCCCCGTCAGCTACCCTCGTTTTAAACCTTTGACCTCCACTCCCGTCCCTGTTTTTTCCTTAGTTGTCCCCCATTGAACCTGGGTCCAGCGTCCCTCCTGCTTGGCTGGGGGAGGGGCTTTAGAAGTGGGATTTTCCATATTGGCAAAGTTTGTAGATGATACTGAACTGCTCAAAATAGTTGAGACCCAAGCAGACTGTGAAGAACTTCAGGGAGATCTCACAAAACTAAGTGATTGGGCAACAAAATGGCAAATGAAATTTAATGTGGAAAAATGTAAAGTAATGCACTTTGGAAAAAATAACCCCAACTATACGTACAGTATGATGGGGGCTAATTTAGCTACAGCTAATTAGGACTATTTTATTTTAATTTCTCTAAAGCCTGGGGAGTGGGGACAGGAGATAAGCCTGGCCTTTAACTGAGGAGCAGAGGCATGGCATCCCTATGAGGGATGGGGCCAGGTGATGGGGAGATCCCCCCATTTTTATTCTCTAGACCCCCTCATTTCCCCATCCCCAAATGGCAAGAGGCACACTGAGGAGCACGTTGTGAACCATGTGTATGCATTGGGACATAGCACCTGTAGACCAGGCTCTGCTGGGTGCTGGCAAATGGGGACCCAGAGGTGATGAGGGCAGCAGCCATGAGCTGAACTCACCAACATATCAGCCTGTGATGTCACCATCCTCCCTTCAGCCACCCATGCATCCCACTGTATGCCACATCGCTCCATCCATCCGTCTGCCTTACACACTCACCTATCTCCATGTGCATCCCTCTCTCTGATTGTCCATGCAGTGCCCATCACAATAAGACCTGGACCCTGAGTGAGACTTTTGGGTGCTGTAGTAAAGGAGCTGGGAAAGTGATAGTGCAGGTCCAGGCAGCTCTATTCCCAGCCCCACTTCCTCTGATCACAAAACCATGACCAGGAGGCAGCATGCCCCGTAGCATGACATGTGACATGGATTGTCCCTGCATTACATGGGGCCACATGGATCCTCCCCCAGAGCAGATGGATCCTGCCTGGAGCATGGGAGATAATGGGGTCATTACCCAGCAGGTGGCTCAGTTGAAGGCTCTCCACATGATCTCCAGCACCTTGGCTTCCTCCTCCCTGGTTTGCTGCAAGGAGGGGGTGAGGGGAGAAGACACCATTCATGAGTGATGGGCTGTACAGGGAGGAAGCATGCCGACACCTACATCTGGGCTGTAGATTCTTGGGGGATTAGAGGATAGGCACACCCCTACTGGGTCAGAGTAATGGTCCAGCTAGTCCACTATCAATGTATATGACAGTGGCTAGTGCCAGATGCTGCTGGCAGTTGAAGGTTTAGGGACACCCCAAAAGCTTGAGGTTGGGTTGCTGACCATCTTGGCTAAGAGCTATTGCTGGACTATCCTCCCTGCAGTTAACGCATGAATTAGCTATGTGAAGTACTTTCTTATGTTTGTTTTAAACTTCCAGTCTATTAATTCCCTTGGAAGGTATGTGAAGGGGTAAAAAGCACTTACTTATTCCTTATCTCCACCCCATGGCTGATTTTGTAGATCTCTTATCATATCCTTCCCTATCTTTTCTAAACTGAACAGCCTCAGTCTTTTTAGCCTCTCCTCCTATGAATGTATCAGGGGGTAGCCATGTTAGTTTTTATCCCCCAAAGCAACAAGTAGGCCGGTGGCACCTTAAAGACTAACACATTGATTTGGGCATAAGCTTTCATGGGTAAAAACCCCACTTCTTCAGATGCATGGAGTGAAAATTACAAATGCAGGCATTATTATACTGACACATGAAGGAAGGGAGTGGAAGTTATTCCATATGTCTAAGCATTGTTGCTGCCCATCTCTGTACCTTTTCCAATTCTAATACATCTTTTGTGAGACGGGGTGACCAGAATTGCATACAGTATTCAAGGTATGGGTGTACGAGTGATTTACAGAGGGGCATTATGATATGTTCTGTCTTACCTATCCCTTTCCTAACAGTTCCTAACATTGCTAGCTTGTTAGGTGCAGAGAAGGGAAGAAACAGCAATGTTTAGGGGGGATGGAACAACTTCCATTGGAGGAGAAATTAAAAAGGATGGAACCAATTTGTCTAGAAGAGACACAACCAGGGAGGAGGGGAAGGGGGAATATGATGTAGGTCTATAAAATCAGACATGGTGTGGAAAAAGTGATTAAGAAAGTGTTCTTTACTTCTTCACATAACACAAGAACCAGGAGTAACGCAATGACATTAATAGTCAGGAAATTTTAAAGCAGTTTCTCAACCTGGGGGTTGCAACCGCCTCGGGGGTCATGTCCCGGTTCCAGGGGGGTCGCAAGCCCCCCGACCACTGAAATGCAACCAAATTGAATGTTGCCACTTTCAGCGGCATTTTGGCCGACATACTCGCGCATGGGTCCGTCTGCTGAAATATCCATGCACGTGAATATGTCTGCCGAAACGCCGCCAAAAGCAGACACATTCAATGTGGCGGCATTTTGGCAGACATAAAAGGGTCATGATTGGAGGTGGAATTCATAAAAATGGTCGCTCAAAAGGTAAGTTTGAGAACCACTGTTTTAAAGAAATGTAAGAAAGTACATGTTAGAATAATAGGGTTAGAAAGGACCACAAGGGTCCAAGATACAGGATTTGTTGTGTCTAAACCATCCAAAACAGATGGCTATCCAGCCTCCTTTGGAACACCTCCAGTGAAGGAGCTTCCACGACCTCCCAAGGGCCAAGGCAGTCTCCACTGTCCTACTGTTCTTACAGTTAGGGAGTTTTTCCTGAGATTTAATCTAAAACTGCTATGCTGTAGTTTGAAACTGCTCTGCTTCCAGCTGGACTGCTGTTTGCAGGAGCAGGACCAAATCTTTTATGCAGATGAGTAACATACGTGTCCCTTTGATATTTGCAGGCCAAAGACGTTCCCCAGCAATTGTCCAACATACAGAGTTAAGTTAAAGCCAAATATCTATGAAAGTAACATTTCCTGCCAGTGACCAGGCTGCTGCAATGGGAATAGGACAGAGGGAAGAGCCTGGACTGACATTCTCAGGGGGGTCTTTGCAAAATTAAAATTTCCTTAAAAAATACCACTGAAAAATTATGGGGTCAATGTGGGGCTGCCACATACAGCATACAGGGTGCTGCCTGCCAAACACACCGAGGAGGGAGATTACAACTCCAGTGATGCACAGGGCTCAATACATGCTTATTAAGTATTGTCAACGATCACAGGGTTTTGACACTTGCAGAGGTGGGGTGTGTGTGACTGGAGGAACCAGGTATGAGGGAGAAACAGAGGTGTACACATCCCCTGGCATAGGGGGAATGGTGTACACAGCCCATGGAACAAAGGGAAATGGGAAGGGGTGCCCACACAGCCATTGGTATGGGGGGATGGAAGGCATGGGTGCACACAGACACTGGCAGGGAAGAGATTGTGAGGAATTGCAGGGAGTCAGTTGAAAAGGGGGATAAGAGCATGGCACCCATGGAGCTTGTTGGAGTTGGGGATAGGAAATGGAGAAATTAAAAGAAGCCCTGGTATGTGCAATACGCTCAGCTTACACAGGCTACAAAGCGTGTGACCTCTTAACTTAAGTCAGAAAGAGTTATCAACATTTAAACAGGAAGATTACAGGGAATGTAACAGAACTATGACAAACTCTCTTTTATGGTGCCAGAGGCCTCGCCATGGCTGATAGGAGATAGCATCTGGGACTGTTTCACGGTAAGTGACAGTGGAAAATTTAGAGACACAAGGTGGGTGAGCTCTCTCATCAAAAATGTAGGCCCAATAAAAGATATTACCTCACCTATTTTGTCACTCTAATATCCTGGAATCGAAATGGCTACAACTACACTGCATACAATAGTGAAAAATTTAAAACATAGTATCTCCACTAATCTGCACTATTTAAGTCAGTTATTTTGCTAATATTAAGTACTGGGTTTCCTCTGGAGACTGCTAAGTCCAATCACAGTGCTAGAAATGCCATGACCTGATTTCAGAAGACGATGATTCCACAATACAGAATCCCTGGAAATATTGATCTAAAAAGGAAGTCAGTAAGTAAAATCTTTCCAATATGATATGTTTAGAAATACAAACCCACATTACCATATGTATACATCTTTTACAATAAAATGAAAGATCTCAAACCTCAGTTGTCTACAAACACAGTAAGCTAAGCAATAAAGATCAAAAATTTTAATTTCATATTGATAATAAAAATAATTCCATGAATTCTGTAAACCATTGCATAAATGCTATAGTGTAAAAAAGTTTTAACGAGTGTTAACAATTCACTACAAGTAAATGATTATGCATTATAAATACCTTCTCAGTTAAGAACATTTCCATTCACAATACCATTTTTCTCTATGCACTCAGAACATTAATAGGTTCCATAAATTAATACAAGTGAAAATTCTACATCCATTTAAGGTATTTTGCTGACCACAGTTACACAACTATATTGTCACAGTAATAATATTACTATTAATATTTAACACTAGGATATTCTGAATAGCAATACATAACAAAACAGATATTTTTAATAATCTGCTATTCAAAAAAGACTAAATAACAAACCCATAAGATGCAGCTTGGGATCTATCTGAATTTAGCAAACTTTCTGTTAAATTACAGTTCTTGACTTTAAAACCCTGAGAAACTGTAATTTTCATCTACCACACCCTAGGGCATTATGACAAGTTAATGGTATTCACATAAAAGTATTGCACTTTTACATAAATTTACATGATAACTTGGTCAAACTGTCTTCAAACTCTAGAATTAAACGAACAAATGAGTGTATTTTACCTTTATATAATTTGCTCATCTAACAAATTACAATATTCTATTCTTGCTCAAATATATTTTAGTGCATCTACATAGTGTTTGTATCATCAGGACAAAAAAAATCACAAATGTAAATATTTCCCTTGTAATATTTTTTCATTGAAGTACAACTGCTAATTTATGCTGCATATATTTAATTATCCTGGATTTAAAAGTATCACTGTAAAAGTATATCCAAAAATTCATAATTTTTAAATAACTGAAGTTAATCTATAAAAAGAAAAGTTAAGACCTTTCTAATAATTCCTCAGGGAATGGGCTTATTGGAAAAAAATTATAGCTTTTTTGTATGTGAATGCTACATGTGGTTCATGTAATTATCTAACAATATTTCCACAAAGTAACAAGCAACAAGCTGTTCACTTTGAGAATTTCACTCATAGGTAACATTTCTTTGGTCTACCTTTTTCCTTCAAGACTCAAATTTAGATCTGTCCAAAAGTCAACTCAGGATATATTTATAATTTTTTTCCACCAGTAAACAACAATACACAGCTTTGTAATAATTCTCAATGTTAATTCTGTAATATACAAATGCGAAAAAATTGAAAAAGTTTACCCAATAATTAGTTGATTTCATCTAAAAAGGCAGTATGCCCAAATAGTGCACGTTAATGTGACAATTTACTTTGCCCTTGCTGTTAAAACTGGTTTGTAAATTGAAAAGCATCAGCTAGAGATTTAAAAAACCTCCTATTATTACAAAAAGAAAACACCAAAGAAAAGGTCCTAGAATGATACACAAATGCACAGTAATGTATTTAAAGAAGTATAAAATGTGACAAGAGTAGCACAAAATATTTCAAAATTTCGTAAGTAATGAACTGAACATTGACACATAGGGCCACATTTCAATCTAATTTGGATTTATTTCACTAAAATCTGCTAAGAATATTAGTTAACTATGTTAGCAAAGAGCTAGAGAATATTGTTCCACATTCTATAATGGATGTAAACAAACCACTGTCTGATATCATTTCCATGTTTTAAAACATTTAAAATAATTTATTTCTCTAATACACCACTTTCTAATTTGGTCACTGATAAAAACTCTTACTACTCACTTTATTTTAGTCAAAAATGTTGTTAATATCTTTGGCAAAGACTCCACAAGAGTAGAAATCCATTATTACTTACAGCAAAGTTTAGTGATTCAAGTACCACTTTAAAAAAAAATCTAAACTGGTTTTACTTCTATAACAACAGAAAATCATCTTTCAGGAGAGAGAAATATGTTGCTGAAAATGAAATTATAGTAATAAAGTATTTCAATATACGTTGAGAGAAAATGTTAAAAATTATGTGAAAAATGCATCAGTCCATATTATGAAACTCAACCTTAAAACCTGTTTAAAAATGTCCTAAAATTATCTTCAGACTATTGTGTTTGTAAATTACTTTTTAAGAGCTCCTGTTCCAAATGTAAATCCATCATGGATTTTATCTTCCTTCCCTCTTTCTAAAAAGATCTCCATGTTCTCACAGTTTGATAGAACAAGGTAGGGATGATTCTGTAGCTTTTATTATAAATGTAATCTTATGGGCTTGTTTCTGCTAACTCAAGGCCTAGTCCAAAGTCCATATAAATCAATGAAAGCACATTAACTTTAGGGAGCTTTGGATTGGGCTGTGAATTCTTTAACACTGATACAAATCTCAACGATATTTTTCAAGATAATAAATACAATTTAGCATACATCTTGTTTCTATTGCAATGCATCTGAACAAGCTTCAGAAGTAATTAAACTCTTTGCTGGTCATATGAATGCACTTCTTGTTCATTAATGTATTAACTAATAGGAATATACACATTATGTAACACAGTGGTAGGTCATTTGAATGTAAGCTGTACTTGTGTCATACCTCTATTTAACAGGAAAGAAAAGTAACACCACAGGTAACTCTTCCCTACAAGAATAGTTAACTTTAAGGAAAGTAACAAGATACAGTGTTAAGATACAATAATGAACTTCTCCTAAATTGCATACTCTAATCATCAGCATTAAATATGGACCACAACTTTTTTTAAAAAAAGTCATTACAACAGAGCACCATTGTCTGATAAAATATTTAAATAATTTTAGAGCTAAACCCAAAGGTCTATTGTATTTATTTATGTAAAAACAAAACCTAGTATATTTCATCCATTGCAAGGTATTATTTTGAAATTCTATTATAGAAAGTTGAGAATTTTAATAATCATCCAAATGTCCTGTACAGAATTACGTGGTATAAATTGTTTCCAAACTGTTTCCTTCATGAATTTTGCAATTTTATTGGGTGCAAGGCACAGCACTTGGTAAAAGTGGCTATGGATTATACCAATTCATGATAGGTAATCTCACAGATTAGGAGTTATAGAAATGCTTTCATTAAGACTACAAAAATCCAACTTGGGGCAATATGAAAATACACAGTTGTTTAAGAAAACTGGTCTGTTTCGCAAAATAAAAAAAAGTATTTGAATATTTGCGCACATGTGTCTTTCAATGTCACTCTCTGATAGTTATATAAGTATACTATTAGTCTGCAGTTGACTTAAACTGTAAAAATTCTAGGCAAGTTCTCATTTATATGTAACTGTTCATTTAGTAACTACTAAAGCCAAAAATGAAATTTAACTATACTATATTATCATAATATGATTTAGCAGTAAAACTGATATAAATATTTTAAGTTCACAATACACACAAAACGCTTCATACCACATATTAAAAAAATAAACATTAAAACTTAGAAAGCAGGTTAAAGCAATTTATAACAATCTCTAACAAAAAACAGTTAGCAAAGTGCTTTTACAGGAATCAAATTTCTTCAAATAACCAAGTAAACAATAGTGTTAGACTGATTACAAAATACTGGCAAAAGATTACAGCACACCAAAACATGGTGAGGGGTAAGGTCCTCCCATCCACTGTACTGTACTGTATTTACACAAGTGTCTTACATTAATGCTAATGAGAGGCATGGGCATAAATCCCCCATTCATGCATTGCGAGTATACACTTGTAAGAAGTGATTATGCTGTAAGTGAACCTGAGTAGCTTGTGCACCAGGAATGTAAGTGGAGAACTGAAAAGGGCAGGTGGGGAGAGAAAATAACCACGGAACTTTAGAACTTCATTAATAGAATTCAATCTGTAAAGGCAGCCAAACCACATTTCCTATAGTAAAAACAACTAAAATATCTTGTAAGGTCAAAATGGAGATCAGTCCAGCGCTAGTAAATGGATTAATTACTACAGATATAATTCTTATATAAAATACCGGAACATAAAATATATTTAGTTCATGACCATGATTATAAGTACCATGACTTTTTGTCACCATTTCTTTTTTTTCGTCTTGCAGCAAGGACATTCCTGTTTAGCTGCACAGTGTTCACAAAGTACATAATGTTGACATGGCTGCAGGATTACACTACGGTCATGTTCTTGGCATACAACACACTTCTTTGAATGAAGCTGGAAAATTACCTGTAAAAAGAAAACTCCTCTCAATAAAAAATCCAATGTGTAATGTCTCAGTGTTTCTGTATCCTTATTATTTGATGATAAATTCTTACTTCAATAACACTTAAGAATCTTCAGTTGGTACAATTAATAGCTATTTCAAGCACCAGAACAGGGTAAGCAGAACTGAGAATAGCCTATAAAGTAATAATGCGTTCAGGAAGGACACAACTGCAAAACAAGCTGTGGCTCAAATTTTTCCCAGCACAACCAAAACCTGGATGAGTAATACCAAATGAAAGTCAGCTCAGGTCTACACTACAGATTTATATCCGTATTACTACATTGCTCAGGGGTGCAAGAAATCCACAGGCTTGAGTAACATAGTTATACTGACCTAACTACCCCAAGTCCCTACTGGGAACTTGGATTAGGTACGCTGACGGGGAGAAGCTCTCCCACTGGCACAGGAGCACCTTCACTAAAGCGCTAGAGTGGGACAGCTGCACCACTGTATTGCTTTACATGAAGACAAGCTCAAACTGAGAAGACTGAGCGTGTGTCCTTTTGAGATGTTGATCTGCCACTGTGAATACTGACAATTCAATCTGACATATTTCCTCACAATGCATGTAATCTGCATCCGTCAGAGTGGAGACCTCCCAGATATACAACACTCAATACAAATCTGCTGATCAAGACTTTGGGGGAGCTAGTATATTGGCAAAAAAAGCACGTTTGCCACAGCAGAAGGATAAAAAAATAAATCTTCGACCTAATTGTTCTATGTAACTCCAACTGTCTTCTCTTTCACTTTATTGGTTGTAGATCATCATCCAAGGAAGGTGAGTGGTGAGGCTGAACTTGGTGAAGTGTGTGCTTATAAGCCATTGTGTTTATAATCTTTTGTTCTCAATTATCAAGTATTGCTAACCCCTACAGACAGCAGTCTGTAAGACTAACCCTCTTCTTCCTCAAGGCCTCTGGAAACTCTGGTTCCATTAACATCTGATACAAGACCATCAAAACAAGCTCCCAATGTAAACAAAATCCTTCTTATCCCCTTTTTACTAGCACTAGCTTGTTTTGCTGACCTTATCTTCTCCTTCCTAGCCTTTATTTACTGTTGATATTCTTGTTTGGTTAAGAACATAAGAATGGCCATACTGGTCAGACCAAAGGCCCATCTATCCTGTCTCTGATTGAAGCAGTCGGCACTTGCCTCTAAGGCAATGAAAAGAGCAGAGAAATTTTCAGTGATCCATCACCTACTATCCAGACCCAGTTGGAGGTTTAGGGACATTTGGAGCATGGGTCTGCATTACTGTCCATGTTGGCTAACAGCCATTTATGAACCTTCCTCGATAAATTTTTTGAATCCAGTTATGTTTTTGGCTTTCACGTCATCCCATGGAACAAGTTCCACATGCTGACAGTGAATTACAGTATGTTTGTTTTAAGCCTACTGCCTATTAATTTAACCAGATGACCTAATTCCTGTATTACATGAAAGGGTAAACACACACTTCCTTATTCACTTTCTCATCATTTGTGATTTTATAGACCTCTATCAGATACCCCCCAAGTCATTTTTTTTCTACGATAAACAGGTCCAGCCTTTAATCTTCCCTCCTATGGAAGCTGTTCCATACGCTTAACTGTTTTTGTTGCCCTTCTTTGTACCTTCTTCCAGTTCTCACACATCTTTTTTGAGATGGGGCAACCAGCACTGCTGACCATATTCCAGAATACCATGATTTTATATAATGGCATAATGATATTTTCTGTATTATTATAAAGATTAAGATTCTGTCACAAGTATTTTTAGTAAAAGTCAGGGACAGGTCACGGACAATAAAAAAAATTAACAGAAGCCCACAACCTGTCTGTGACTTTTACTAAAAATACCCTGTGGGGGGAGAGACTAACAGTTGGAGTGCTGCGGGGGGCTGACCTCCAGCAGCTGCTCCAGCCCCATCACTGCTCCTGTCATAAGAACATAAGAAAGGCCATACTGGGTAAGACCAAAGGTCCATCTAGCCCAGTATCCTGTTTACCGACAGTGGCCAATGCCAGGTGCACCAGAGTGAGTGAACCTAACAGGTAAAGATCAAGTGATCTCTCGCCTGCCATCCATCACCCCGCTCTGACAAACAGAGGCTAGGAATACCATTCCTTACCCAGCCTGGCTAATAGCCATTAATGGACTTAACCTCCATGAATTTATTCAGTTCTCTTTTAAACCCTGTTATAGTCCTAGCCTTCACAGCCTCCTCAGCCAAGGAGTTCCACAGGATGACTGTACGCTGTGTGAAGAAGAACTTCCTTTTATTTGTTTGAAACCTGCTGCCCATTAATTTCAATGGGTGGCCCCTAGTTCTTCTATTATGGGAACAATTAAATAACTTTTCCTTATTCACTTTCTCCACGCCACTCATAATTTTATATACTTCTATCATATCCCCCCTTAGTCTCCTCTTCTCCAAGCTAAAAAGTCCTAGCCTCTTTAATCTCTCTTCATGTGGGACCCTTCCCAATCCCCTAATCATTTTAGTTGCCCTTCTCTGAACCTTTTCCAATGCCAGAATATCCTTTTTGAGATGAGGAGATCACATTTGTACACAGTACTCAAGATGTGGGCACACCATGGATTTGTATAAGGGCAATAAGATATTCTCCGTCTTATTCTCTATCCCTTTTTGAATGATTCCTAACATCCTGTTTGCTTTTTTGACTGCCGCTGCACACTGCATGGACGTCTTCAGAGAACTATCCACGATGACTCCAAGATCTTTTTCCTGATCAGTTGTAGCTAAATTAGCCCCTATCATATTGTATGTATAGGTGGGGTTATTTTTTCCAAAATAAAGTAAAGTGCATTACTTTACATTTATCCACATTAAATTTCATTTGCCATTTTGTTGCCCAATCATTTAGTTTTGTGAGATCTCCCTGAAGTTCTTCACAGTCTGCTTGGGTCTTAACTATTTTGAGCAGTTTAGTATCATCTGCAAACTTTGCCACCTCACTGTTTACCCCTTCCTCCAAATCATTGATGAATAACTTGAATAGGATTGGTCCTAGGACTGACCCTTGGGGAACACCACTAGTTACCCCTCTCCACTCTGAAAATTTACCATTTATTCCTACCCTTTGTTCCCTGTCTTTTAACCAGTTTTCAAACCACGAAAGGATCTTCCATCTTATCCCATGGCAACTTAATTTACGTAAGAGCCTTTGGTGAGGGCCTTGTCAAAGGCTTTCTGGAAATCTAAGTACGCTACATCCACTTGATCCCTCTTGTCCACGTGTTTGTTGACCCCTTCAAAGAACTCTAATAGATTAGTAAGACATGATTTCCCTTTACAGAAACCATGCTGACTTTTGCCCAACAATTTATGTTCTTCTATGTGCCTGACAATTTTATTCTTAACTATCGTTTCAATTAATTTGCCCGGTATGGACGTTAGACTTACCGGTCTGTAACTGCCGGGATCACCTCTAGAGCCCTTTTTTAATATTGGCGTTACATTAGCTATCTTCCAGTCATTGGGTACAGAAGCCGATTTAAAGGACAGGTTACAAACCCTAGTTAATAGTTCCGCAATTTCACATTTGAGTTCTCTCAGAACTCTTGGGTGAATGCTGTCTGCTCCCGGTGACTTGTTACAGTTAAGTTTAACAATTAGTTCCAAAACCTCCTCTAGTGACACTTCAATCTGTGACAATTCCTCAGGTCTGTCACCTACGAAAGACGGCTCAGGTTTGGGAATCTCGCTAACATCCTCAGCCGTGAAGACTGAAGTGAAGAATTCATTTAGTTTCTCCGCAATGACTTTATCATCTTTAAGTGCTCCTTTTGTATCTCTATCATTCAGGAGTCCCACTGATTGTTTAGCAGACTTCCTGCTTCTGACGTATTTAAAAAACATTTTATTATTGCCTTTTGAGTTTCTGGCTAGCTGTTCTTCAAATTCCATTTTGGCTTTTCTTATTACATTTTTACACTTAATTTGGCAGTGTTTATACTCCTCTCTAGTTACCTCAGTAGGATTTGACTTCCACTTTTTTAAAAATGCCTTTTTATCTCTCACTGCTTCTTTTACATGGTTTTTAAGCCACAGTGGCTCTTTTTTAGTTCTTTGACTTTGTTTTTTAATTTGGGGTATACATTTAAGTTGGGCCTCTATTATGGTGTCTTTGAAAAGTGTCCATGCAGCTTGCAGGGATTTCACTTTAGTCACTTTACCTATTAATTTTCATTTAACTAATCCCCTCATTTTTTCATCGTTCCCCTCCCTGAAATTAAATGCCACAGTGTTGGGCTACTGCGGTTTTGTTCCCAGCATGGGAATGTTAAATGTTATTATATTATGATCACTATTCCCAAGCGGTCCTGTTATAGTTACCTCTTGGACCAGCTCTTGTGCTCCACTCAGGACTAAATCAAGAGTTGCCTCTCCCCTTGTGGGTTCCTGTACCAGCTGCTCCAAGAAGCAGTCATTTAATGTATCGAGGAATTTGGACTCTGCATTTCGTCCTGAGGTGACACGTACCCAGTCAATATGGGGATAATTGAAATCCCCCATTATTACTGAGTTATTTATTTTGACAGCCTCTCTAATCTCCCTCAGCATTTCATCGTCACTATCACTGTCCTGATCAGGTGGTCGATAATAGATTCCTATTGTTATATTTTTATTAGAACATGGAATTACTATCCATAGAGATTCTATGGAGCATGTGGATTCATTTAAGATTTTTAATTCATTTGATTCTACAATTTCTTTCACATATAGTGTCACTCCCCCACCCCCACGCCCTGTTCTGTCCTTCCGATGTATTTTATACCCCGGAACGATTGTGTCCCATTGATTGTCCTCACTCCACCATGTTTCTGTGATGCCTATTATGTCAATATTCTCCTTTAACACGAGGCACTCTAGTTCACCCATCTTATTATTTAGACTTCTAGCATTAGTGTACAAGCACTTTAAAAACTGGTCACTGTTTATTTATCTGCCCTTTTCTGATGTGTCACATTCTTTATGTGAAAGTTTGTCATCTGATCTGACCTCTCCTTTATTCTTTACCATCCTCTCCTTCTGACTAAAACCTAGAGAATCTCTATCATTAGACCCTCCTGTAAGAGAAGTCTCTATCCGATCCATGTGCTTCTCTGCAGCAATCGGCTTTCCCCCATCTCTTAGTTTAAAAACTGCTCTGCAACCTTTTTAATGTTAAGTGTCAGCAGTTTGGTTCCACTTTGGTTTAGGAGGAGCCCATCCTTCCTGTATAGGCTCCCCCTATCCCAAAAATTTCCCCAGTTCCTAATAAATCTAAACCCCTCCTCTCTACACCATCGTCTCATCCACGCATTGAGACTCTGAAGCTCTGCCTGCCTAGCTGGCCCTGCGCGTGGAACTGGAAGCATTTCTGAGAATGCCACCATAGAGGTCCTGGATTTCAATCTCTTTCCTAGCAGCCTAAATTTGGCCTCCAGGACATCTCTTCTGCCCTTCCCTATGTCATGGGTACCTACATGTACCACGACCACCGGCTCCTCCCCAGCACTACTCATAAGTCTATCTAGATGCCTCGAGAGACCCGCAACCTTCACACCAGGCAGGCAAGTCACCATACAGTTCTCCCGGTCATCACAAATCCAGCTATCTTTCTAATGATCGAATCTCCCATTACTAACAACTGCCTTTTCCTAATGACTGGAGTTTCCTCCCCCAGAGAGGTTTCCTCAGTGCGAGAGGATACCCCAACAGCACCTGGAAGGAGGGTCCCAACTATGGGAAGGTTTCCCTCTGCTCCCATTGACTGCTCTCCTTCCCTAAGCCTTTCATCCTCCTCAACAGCACAGGTGCTGTCTAAGTGGAGGTGGGACAAGTCTACAGTGTCCCTGAAAGACTCATCAATATACTTCTCTACCTCCCTTAGCTCCTCCAGTTCCACCACCCTGGCCTCCAAAGCCCACACACGGTCTCTGAGGGCCAGGGTGTCCCAACCCTGTCCGCTCCTTCAGCCACTGCTCTGGCTGCCATGGGGTTGAGAGCTGCTCCAGCTCTGCCACTGCAAAAGAAGTCATAGAGATCCCAGAAAGTCATGGGATCCAGATGACCTCTGTGACAGAATCGTATCCTTACTTATTATCTATCCCTTTCCTAACATTGTTAGCTTTTGGGTTTTTTTGACTGCTGCTGCACAATGAGCAGTTGCTTTTAGATAACTATCCATGATGACTCCAAGATCTCTTTCTTGAGTGGTAATACCTAATTTAGACCCCATTATTTTGTAACAGGTTTAAGATTAGCAGCCGTGTTAGTCTGTATCTGTAAATAAGACAAGAAAGACTTTGTAGCACCTTAAAGACTAACCAGTTTATTTCAGCATAAGCTTTCGTGGGTTATAGCCCACGAAAGCTTATACTGAAATAAACTGGTTAGTCTCTAAAGGTGCTACAAAGTCTTCCTCGTCTCATTATTTTGTATGTGTAGTTGTGATTATGTTTCCAATGTGCATTACTTTGCACTTATCATGGAGTTTCACCTGCCATTTTATTACCCAGTTAGTCAGTTTAATGAGATCTCTTATACTGCCGTGTAGCGTGTATGTATATATTGCCTAAACAGGATTGCCTAACTTCACTGTTAGCTTTGGACTTAACTATTTTGAGTAATTTTGTATGGTCTGCAAATTTTACTGCCTTACTGTTCATCCTGTTTGCCAGACCATTTATGAATACATTGAACAGCATAGGTCCAAGTACAGACTGACTCACCCTTGTCGACACCCTCAAAGAATTCTAATATATTGTAAAGAAAAATCATGCCTCACCAAAAGCTGTTCTGACTCTTCCCCATGTCATGTTTATCTATGTGTTTGTTCTTCACAATAGTTTCAACCAATCTGCCTTGTTACATCTCCATATCCAGTATATTTTCTTTTACTGTCAGATTTTTTAGCCATATTTCATGAAGACAGTGACTAATTCTTATATTCTTCAGAAATTTCAGTGTTAGAGACTTCAAAGGGCATAAAAATACAGTGGGACCCTGGAATACCGCACCCCGCTATAGCGCGAATCTGTTTATAGTGCGGTGCGCGGCTGGCTCCCGATGTCATCGACGGCCGCTGCTTTGATGCAGTGGAACCCCGCAATACTGCGACCCCATTATCGCGATCAATTTTTTTTGGATCCCGATTGTTGTGGTATTGTGGTGTCCCACCGTATATATAACTTTTGTTCAGGTTTTCTTTAGAATTTTTTAAGAGGAAGTCTGAAATTGTGCTCTGGCTGCCATATCTTCTGTTCAGCTAAGGATTTCATCCAGAAACTTTAATAGTCTTCTTTAGTTACATGGTAGAAAATGAAAAACTGGTTATAGCAATCTGAAAAATAAGGTTGCTATGGTCTGTTTTCTCAGACATGTAGAAGGTCACCACAGACTTGCAGAAGAAAGACTGCATCTATAAAATGCAATTGTCATCTGTGATTAGGCCATCTTCACACTGCTAAATTACAGATTGTATATAGGCCAACTTTTAAAAAATTAGCCTTTAATTTTGCACCCATAATCAATTATGAGATCATACCAAGAGAGGTCAGAAATGAACTAAACTAACCTCTGAAATAACAATACCCAACTTGAAAGAAAAGCAGAGCCACCTCCAGGCATCAGCAGAGCAAGCATGTGCCTGGGGGGCACACGCTAAGGGGCGGCATTCCGCCCATTCTTGGGGTGGCGCAGTCCAAGCGTTTTTCTTCCCTTTTGCGTCGGCAGTTCGGGTGGCAGTTCAAACTTTTTTTTTTTTTTTTTTTTTTTTTGACTTGGGGTGGCAAAAAAGGTAGAGCCAGCCCTGAAGGAAAGCAATTTATTGCTTTAAATTTATATTTACTTTACCAACTCAAGCTGCCGACCTCACCTCTTCCATCCTAGTCTGCATACAGAGATTTCAGTTTCTGAATAGGAGACTTCACTACACGCTATCCAAATATTTAAAGCTCTTTATTTAGATAGCTGCTCTTTAGTGCATTGTAGTTAAAAGCTTGTTTTAATCTGTTTTTTCTCACTGAAAGACATCTGAAGTTGCCGCTCTTGTCACAGCTGAGCACCAAAATAAAAATAAAAATCAGTTGGATTAGGAAAATTCAAATTATGTCATACTTCAGACCAAAATGGTATTTAGATGTAACATTATATCAGTTTGAAATGAAACTCTGAATCAGTATCTTATATAATACTGTTAAACTGCCTATTTTAACTAACAATATCCACAGTACAGACACACTTACCCCATCTACTGTTTCTAAATCTAAACGCAGTTGGTTTTCTAAAGAATGAAGCTTTGGTAATGGTATCTTTTTTATATCGCCATAACTTTTCATATGAAGTACTGTAGTGGACAGACACATATCAAATTGTTCCTGCAGCTTTTTTAATTTATTTTCTAAGTCTTCTTTTTTCCGAAGAGCTAGTATTTTGTCAGCATCTGCCACTTTAGCACGTTCCTTTGCCTCTTGGGCCTCTTTTTGCCATGCATCACATGCCTGGGACAAAAACATTTGAAGAAAGTTATAAAAATATTTTGTAAATTAAGAACACAGGCACAACTATAAAAGCCCTCAAGATACATGCAATACTTACGTTCAAGCTACAATATGATCTTAGAGTACCCATCACTTTCCCTTACTCCCGCCACCCATTGTTTATAACTTCCCTTTGTTTTTTGTCTTAACTTAAATGTTAAGCAAGAATGCCATAATCTCCCTGTTTTTAAGTCTCTATGTACATTTATGGAGCTATATACATAAAAATAGGAATTGTGCAGTTCATAATTTGATGGCAAATGACAAGAAAACCCTCAAAATATAGTAAAACTACTCTATTATCACTCAACAGCAGAAAAAGTTAGAACTCTTGTGTCCAGTGCAAATTTGCCAGGAGACAGAAGAGAACAGAAAATGCCCTTTGCTACCCACCCTCAAATGCACCCATGGAGAAGCCAGGCAGATACTGACACTAGCATCCTGAGTGCTATGGAGCTGGCTACAATGTTCAGCTATGCCCCATAGCCTGAGGCATGTACTAGTTATGTCCAATCTTACTCTATTCCTGCATACCAGGGCTCGGCAACCTTTCAGAAGTGGTATGCCAAGTCTTCATTTATTCACTCTAATTTAAGTTTTCGCGTGCCAGTCATACATTTTAACGTCCTTAGAAAGTCTCTTTCTATACGTCTATAATATATAACTAAACTATTGTTGTATGTAAAGTAAATAAGATTTTTTAAATGTTTAAGAAGCTTCATCGAAAATTAAATTAAAATGCAGAGCCCTCCAGAATGGTGGCCAGAACATGGGCAGTGTGAGTGCCACTGAAAATCAGCTCGTGTGCCGCCTTTGGCACCCATGCCTACTCCTGCTGTATGCTATTGACATCCTGAAGCAGGTACTGGAGGGTAGACTGCCACCAGTTGCTGAAACAGCAGCAGCAGAGGCAACTATTGAACATATTTCCTAAAGCCATTCTATCTGTTTGTGTCTGCCTATAAAAGCAGAATGATGTAAGGGAAGTAACAAATTGGTTCTCTCTCTCTCTTGGCTGTTATTGATCAGTCTCCTTCATGCCTCCAGCACAATTTAGAGATGAAAAGCCAGAATTCAGGATTAATAATTTGATAACATGGAATAAATCCCCTACATTCAAATTATTTTTACCATGGCATTTTTAATTGTAAAGACAATAAGAAGGCAATTTTATTAGAAGTTATTCAGGAAACAAACCTCAACTTAGTGTCACCATCATTACTGTACCTGCTTTACTTGTTGCCAAGAATCTTCCCATTGTTTTATTTTTCGATTGGCATCATCAAGTTCTTGTTTAATGTGAGCTAATTCACTTCCACTGGTATTTGAGTTTGTTGAGGGTATACTACCACTGTTCAATACTGGGGATGGACTAGGAGAGAAACTCCCAGTTATGAAGTCCCAAATGCTCCCTGTAACACCATTTAAACCTGCCAAACATAGGACACACAAAAATAAACATGTTGTACACCTCTAATAAAATGTACCACATGAGGAACTAGACAATTAGATAAAAGCACTAAAGTAGACAGTTATATTTTTTAGCTGCAAGATATGTAATAACTCCATCTATGTTCAGAGACGCAGCATTAAGCAAAGATTTTTTTTTAAAGTACTCGAAGTATTCCGGCAACCTCATTGTGTGTAAGGTTTGGTTTGTTTGCTTTCACACAAAGCACAGCCCTGAAATGGGAACAGGAAGACTAGGAATCTGTTTCTATTCCAAAAAGTAGCTGTTGCCCCAAAATCTCTTATTTTCAGCTTCAGTTCTCTCACATTTTCTGCTCTGGATTGTAATTCACACTATTTTTTATAGCTAGAACATTCTCTCTCATTCTTGTGCCACGTGCCCTCTCTTCTCTTTCATATCCCTCTTTAACACCTGCCATTCCCAGGAATCCTTTGTTCCTTCCTCCATTGCCAACCATCTCTCCTCACTTTCCCTTCCGTGAACTTTGTCCTATGACTTATGCTTACTTTTCTGACCAGTCTTAGGCTATGTCTAAACTACACAGCTTTTAGCGACACGACTATGTCACTATTGCCATGTCGTTAAAAGTTGCGCAGTGTAGCTGCTGTTTGTCAGTTCTCCCGCCGACAAAGCGCTGTTCACACTGGTGCTTGTCACTGGCAAAACTTTTGTCTTTCAGAGTTTCTTTTTCAAATACCTCTGAAAGACAAAAGTTTTGTCATTCAATTGCCAGTGTAGACATAGCCTTAGATAGGAAGCTCTTTGTCACATGAATCTCTTAATCTATTTATAACGAACAGGATAAATTACTTATTTATAACAATAATGGACCTTTGACTTCCAGATCACAGGAAGGATATATAGACTTCAGCTAGAAATCTGTTTGATTTGCCATGGCCTCCTTTTCTATTGTACACAAAGGATTAACCACTCACATGACTTACCTAAGGAGTTATGAGAAGAGGCTGAAGTGCCTAACATACTATGTTCTGATTTCAAAGGCTGAGTCTGCTGTTGGTGAGGAGCCATAGTGGATGAAATAAAAGACTGAGACAACGACTGTGAAAGAGAACTGAGTGGAGAGGTTGAAAGGGAAGATGATGAATGTAAAGATGAGGAACGAGCAACAGAACCTGGAATATTGACAGGAGCTGAACTTCCCAGTAACCTTTGACCTGTATAAAGAAACAAAACATTTTCTGAGTTACAAAAAACACAACAGGATCTCTCCAATCCCTATCCTCATAGGAAAAGGTTAATCAATTCTCTTACTTTTGTAAACAACTTGTATTATGTGTAAGTGCAGACACTATGCATGTTCAATTCCACGGGCCATTGAAGAGATAGTCAGCCCACCTCCCAAACATACACAAGAGGTTCCTATGATGAAAGAAAATTTGGCCCTTTGTAGAATTATTTCAATAAAAACCTGAATAAGACTAGAAGGCTTAATGCACCACATTTCTAGAATGCCCTCCAAACAAAGATCTCAAAGTACTTTACAAACATTATAAAACTCAGCTTCACCATCCTTCATGTGAGGTACATACAGGATTTGCAGGAATCATACCACTCACCACAAATATGTAACCACCCCTAGCATGGAATACAGCAGACAGCAACACTTCACCACAGTAAATAAGTAAGAATACCAGTAAGGGGAGTTCAGGTAGATACAATGTATTTGGCGAAGTTGGAATTTGGTTAGAACATACGCAAGTAAAGCACTGAAATATCAGATGAGAATAGAGCAGAAATACATCCACGTAAGCAGCAAGATAACTGTGTTTTTCTTGGAGGATGATGGTGAAAGACAAGCACTGTCTTTCAGAGGAGACTAAAATCCCATAGCCCCTTACCATAGGTGGTTATTAAAGATCTTATGACATTTTTGCAAGAGTTGGGATGTTAAATTAGGTTTTCTAGACAAATTCCAACAGAGGCAAATGCAATCCATCTACATGACCTCAACCCATGCAGGTTTCATTTGTTACAATATCCTTCATTTCAGAGGTTGCATAATACTACTGTTGATATGGGAAAGGATACAGAATCATAGGACTGGAAGTGACCTCAGGAGGTCGTCTAGTCCAGTCCCCTGCACTCATGGCAGAACTAAGTATTATCTAGACCATTCCTTACAGGTGTTTGTCTAACCTGCTCTTAAAAATCTCCAGTGATAGAGATTCCACAACCTCCCTAGGCAATTTATCCCAGTGCTTAACAACCCTGACATTTAGGAAGCTTTTCCTAAAGTCAAACCTAAACCGCCCTTGCTGCAATTTAAGTCCACTGCTTCTTGTCCTACCCTCATATGTTAAGAACAACATTTTTTCTCCCTCCTCCTTGTAACAACATTTTATGTATTTGAAAACTGTTATCTTGTCCCATCTCAGCCTTCTCTTCTCCAGACTAAACAAACCCAGTTTTTTCAGTCTTCTCATATAGGTCACGTTTTCTAGGATTTTAATCATTTTTGTTGCTCTTCTCTGGACTTTCTCCAATTTGTCCACATCTTTCCTAAAATGTTATGCTCAGAACTGGACACAATTCTCCAGTTGAGGCTAATCAGCACTGAGTAGAGCAGAAGAATTACTTCTCGTGTCTTGCTTACGACACTGTTACTAATACATCCCAGAATGATGTTTGCTTGTCTTCCCCGCCCCGCCCCCCCCCCCAAATAGTGTTACACTGTGCATTTCTATTTAGCTTGTAATCCACTATGACCCCCAGGTCCCTCTCTGCAGCACTCCATTCCATCCTAGGCAGTCATTTCCCATTTTGTGTGTGTGTGCGCAACTGATTTTTCCTTTCTAAGCGGAGAATTTCACATTTGTCTCTTTTGAACTGTCCTTATGACATGGGGAAGCAGATCATAGAATCACACAATATCACGGTTGGAAGGTACCTCAGGAGATCATCTAGTCCAACCCCTTGCTCAAAGCAGAACCAATCCCCAACTAAATCATCCCAGCCAGGGCTTTGTCAAGCCTGACCCTAAAAACCTCTAAGGAAGGAGATTCTACCACCTCCCTAGGGAACCCATTCCAGTGCTTCACCACCCTCCTAGTGAAAAAGTTTTTCCTAATATCCAAACTAAACCTTCCTCACTGAACCTTGAGACCATTACTCCTTGTTCTGTCATCTGCTACCACTGAGAACCCCTGTTAACGAAGTTATAGCATTAGCGTAATTCACAGCAGATGTAACTTTACTATTGTCAGCAGCAGAGACAAATTCTAAGCTGCACACAGTCAGTCAGACACATTTTCTGATTTCCATGAGGACATACCACTAACCCAAGTAGAGAAAAGTAACTGCTAACATCACACTGTGTGCTCACAGAAACAAAGGAGTAGCCTGCTGTTGTAACCCTTTACTGAAAACTGTGGAGACAATCACTCAAGCAGAAGAGCGTAACATGTCCAGACTTTGAAGAAAGTCACTCTACAAGTACTGTATGTTGCTCTCACGACAGTAATCACAATCCACAGAGTAATTCCATTATGTGACGTGCTGCTTTTGTCCTTCCACACTCACCTCAGTTTTATTCCACTTTCTTCGCTAAAATACATTCTTCCATGCAGTTCCCTTCCCTCACTAAATCATAGAAATAGGCCCCTTCAAATAAGTATTAACAAGTTAGATAGCAGAAAATATTGTAAATATTGCTTAAAAATTAATGGATTTAACTGATAGGAAAAATGGTCACTGCGCTCTACCATTCTGACTTTACTGCATTTCATTGTCCACACTTTTCTTGCACATTGACTATTTAAATTACATTTATTCTTCTTACTGTGTGTAAAGCACCTAACACCCTTCTGTGTCTCTGCAAATTATAATAATGTTAGTAGTTCTGAAGTCTTTTCTTTCTGTACAGATGACATTTATTACCTTGGGGGAGTGTTATGGAACCTCCATATTCCTAATTTTTATATAATTGTGATGTTACATATAAAGCATGCATTGTAAAGTATCAGGGGAAGGGTAATGATCTCATAGACTTTAAGGTCAGAAGGGACCATTATGATCATCTAATCTGACCTCCTGCACAACACAGGCCACAGAATCTCACCCACTGTGACGGAGTCAGACCAGAAGGATATAAGAGAGTGCTGGAAGGCAGGTATATTAGTCTCAGGATGTGCAGGTCCCTGTTCCCTGGATAGCCAAACAAAGGCTATTCCAGGCCAATCAAGACACCTGGGACCAATTAAGAACCTTCTAGAAAGGAGCAGAAACAGCTAGCCTGATTGGGACACCTGAAGCCAATCAGGGACTGGCTGAAACCAGATAAAAACCTCCCAGTTAGTTAGGTGGGCTGTGGGTATTAGGAGCTGTGGAAGGAAGTTGTGCTGTTGGTGAGACTGAGTGGTGGACAACATATCATCCAGAAGGAAGGAGGCCCTGAGGTAAGGGTGAAGTGGAGTTTGAAGAAGCAAGGGCTGCTGTGGGGAAGTAGCCCAGGGAATTGTATTGTGTTTTGTGGATAAAAGGTCAGCCATCTTAGCTGATACTATTAGGGTCCCTGGGCTGGAGCCCGGAGTAGAGGGCGGGCCCAGGTTCCCCCCCTTTTTCCATCTTCCATACTGGCCTGTGATGAAGGTAACTCACTAGGTGGTGACTCTTGCCAATTATACTGAGAAAGGGAGGTCACTCTGGGGCCTAGATGAGTTTCTGAGGCCCCTAAATCTGCCAGGAAGCGCAGGACCCACAAGTACAAACTTGGAGCTTTGTCATACCACTCATTCCTGTAATAAACCTCCAATCTATGTCTGAGCTATTGAAGTTCTCAAATCATGGACTAAAGACTTCAAAGTGCAGAGCATCCTCCTGCAAGTTATCTGTGCCCCACACTGCAGAGGAAGGCAAAAAATCTCCAGGGCCTTTGCCAGTCTCCCCTGGAGGAAAATTCCTTCCTGACCCCAAATACGGCAATCAGCTTAACCCTGAGCATGTGGGCAAGACCCACCAGCCAGACACCCAGGAAAGAATTCTCTGTAGTAACTCAGATCCCACCTCATCTAACATCCCATCACAGGGCATTGGGCATACCACTAATAGACAAAGATCAATTAATTGCCAAAATTAGGCTTTCCCATCATACCATCTCCTCCATAAACTTATCCAACTTAGTTTTGAAGCCACATATGTCTTTTGCCCCCACTGTTCCCGAGCTTCACTCCTCTGATGGTTAGAAACCTTCGTCTAATTTCAAGTCTAAACTTCCTGCTGGCCAGTTTATATCCATTTGTTCTTGTATCCACATTGGTACTAAGCTTAAATAATTCCTCTCCCTCCCTGGTATTTACCTGTTTGATATATTTGTAGAGAGCAACCATACCTCCCCTCCATCTTCTTTTGATTAGGCTAAACAAGCCAAGCTCCTTGAGTCTGATTTCATAAGACAAGTTTTCCATTCCTCCGATCATCCTAGTAGCCCTTCTTTGTACCTGTTCTAGTTTGAATTCATCCTTCCTAAACATGGGAGACCAGAACTGCACACAGTAGTCCAGATGAGGTCTCACCAGTGCCTTGTATAATGGTACTCACACCTCCTTATCTCTACTGGAAATACCTCGCTTGAGGCATCACAAGACCATATTAGTTTTTTTTCACTGCCATATCACATTGTCAGCTGCTGAAAGTCATTTCTCTATCCATATGTGTATATCATTAAAGCATATGAAGTTATGAGAACTGTATTGTATGGTGGTTACAGAAACATGCTGTAAGTAGGGGAATCAGCTGGACACTAGCTCCTCAGAGGCAACAGCAAGGAAAGTAAACAATGCCTGGGTGGAGTGTCAAACAACCATCAACAGCCATTGTCCAGCAAGGGAGGTACGATACAATGACTCTACTGATGCCACACCAGGGGAACTGCTCAGCCTTGCCTAGCTGGCCCACCCAGACGTGTCTGGACTTGTGTTTTCCAAGCACATGGACTTAGGGTATAAAACAGAGTGGACACATACTGGTTATTTTGTCCTTCCTCCACCTACAACTAAGACACTTTTCTCCTTTCTCCACCAACAACTAAGCCACTAAGAAGAAGCCAAGACTCCAACATAGGAGATAGGCTTGTTCCTTAAACCTGGGCCAATATATTAAGGACTGCAATAACCAATTGGGTGAGCAATGGCTTAATTTAGATGTTGCCCAGTCTAACAGAGTTGAGAGTTTAGACTGGGTGCTTATATTTTATTTCTTTTGGCAACTAACTCCGACTTTCTGCCTATCACTTAATATCTATCTTTTATAGTCAACATATTTGTTTAAGTCTTTACCTTTACCTGTGAGTTTGTATGAAGTGTGAGGCAAATCTCAGGTTTTGCAAAGGCTGGCATATAACCACTTTTCATTGCTGAAATGGTGAACCAATTAATAAATCTGCACTGCCCATCTTGAGCAGTGCAAGATGATATACTCCTGAGGTACAGTGCTGGGGGAATATGGCTCTGGTGCGCCTTTCTCGGAGTGATTCACGAGTGACTCTGGGAGCATTCATGCAATCTAGCTGTGTGTGGGGGGCTCCACATGCTGTTATGCTGAGTGATCACAGTGCCTAGAGAGGTTTGCTGCTGGTCACTAGCAAGGCATTCTGAGAGAGAGCCCAGGCTGAAGAGAGTTAAGGGGACATAGCAGTCCCACAATCCCAGGCTGCACCCCAGGAGGATCCCATCACAGTATGATCAGGAGAGATCCTCTCCATGTTCCCATCTCCCTGGTAACTCAGTATTCACACTAACAAAAGTTTAAAACAGGCTTGGGGTAAATGTCAACGGAACATATGTGCTATAAGGAAACAGCCAGCATGGAGCAGGTTATCAATGCAATAATAAATTATTTCAACGTTGCTTTAGTTTCCCATTGATCCATGGGGAGATTATGAAAACATACCCTTATTTTCTTAGCAGTGTGTCGCTTTGAAATGCATGTCAAATTAAATATTTCATAAAACTACAATGGCTCAGTTTTAACTCCCTATTTTTCCATTCTTTTTCTCCTTCCTTTTCTGCTTTCATCTAGAAAGGGTGGCATTTTTAAACTGTTTCTTCCTTGATGTTTTTCTCCCCTTCATCCTTCCTCCCAAGTTCTATATCCTAATACTGCTCTTCCTCTGCATTGTCTCTTCCTCTCCTTTCTCAGAACAGGCCAACTGGATGAAGTATTCTCTCTCAGTTCTAAGCAGGAAAGCAAATAATGTAGAGGAAAACGTACGTAGCCAGGCGTGAGCACAATAAAACAAAGCCAGTCAGACCTTCAAATTAAGTGGTCATTCCTTTTTTCAGTTATGACTATTTTACTCATTTCATTTTTTGCATTGTTTCCTTTTAGTCACTCATTAAGGAAAAACAAAATCAACTTTTTTAAAAGCAAGATGTTCAGGTCCTGCTTAATTTGAACACTGTCTCTGATGAATCTCAATGTAATGCATAATCCTTGCACATATAATACAAACAGGAAGTTGAAAATATAAGGAAGCCAAGTTCTTAATTTTCCTGAGAAAGATACTGAACTTGGGACTGAGTTGGAAAACAAATTTTCATTAAAGCAATCTTTTTCAAATTTTTCCCACTAAATAGAATTGTGGAATAATAGTGAAAGTTTCTGAATCTGAAATTGGATCTATGCAGGCAGAATCAATTGCCAAATCAAGGTCAAAGTTTACAGGAGGGTTCAGCAATCTTTCAGAAGTGGTATGCCGAGTTTTCATTTATTCACTTTAATGTAAGGTTTTGCGTGCCGCGAATATATTTTAACATTTTTAGAAGGTCTCTGTAAGTCTATATATTATATAACTAAACTACTGTTGTATGTAAAGTAAACAAGGTTTTCAAAATGTTTAAGAAACTTAATTTAAAATTAAATTAAAATGCTGATCTTACGCCAGGGTCCTGGCTGCAGCTCCGCTCAGCCCCCTGCCGGTGTGGGGTCCCGGCCCTACCCACAGAGTGGGTGTGTACCTTCTCTCTGATTTTAGCCCATTCTCTTTGTCTCTCTTTGCACTGAGGGTGGGGGTGCACTGAGCACAGGGCTGGGATGAAGGAGCAGCTGGGGGTTGGGGTGCAGGGTCTGGCCAGAAGCTAGATGAGGGAGGGGGCTCGGGGTTGGGGTAGGAGGGTTGGGTGTGGGGCAGCTCCCAGCCGGTGCAAGGGGTGCAGGTGGGAATGTGGGAGGAGGGTGCGGGAGCTCCTGTTTGGTGCTTGGCATGGGTGTGAGGAGATGGGGAGTGCAAGAGTCAGGGCATGGGGTGTCTTGGTATGTGTGGAGGGTGCAGGAGTCAGGATGGGGGCTGGGAGTATGTGAGGGGGTGCAGGAGCCAGGGTATGGGGTGGCTGGGTATGTGTGGGGGATGCGGGAGTCAGAGCATGGGGTGGGAGGGGCTGGGTATGTGTGGGGGGTGCAGGTGTCAGGGCTGGGGTGTGGGGGGTGCAGGGCTCAGGGCAGAGGGCCGAGAGTGTGGGCTGAGGTCACTGGGGTTCTCCCAGCCCCCTGTTCTGAGCGGCTCATGGCAGAGGGCTGGAGGGGATATGCCCTGATTCCACCCCTTTTCCCAAGGCCCCATCCCCGCCTCCTCCTTGGAGCTGCGAGTGTGCTGTGCCTCCGCTTTTCCCCCTCCCCCTCCCTCACCCGGGCGATGAGCAGTTTGGTGGCGGGGAAGCAAAGAAATGCAGCACACTGGGGGAAGAAGCGGGGGTCGGGGGAGCTTGGCTGTCGGCAGAGCCTGCCCTGCAGCATGAGCCAGCAGGACCAAACTTCTGCCCCCTGCCCCCACAGGAGAAAGCAGAGGGAGGGGGCCCATGGTAAATTCAGTACTGCAGGGCAGGCAGCAGCATGCCATTAGAAATCAGCTCACGTGCTGTCTTTGGCACGCGTGCCGCATGTTACCAACCCCTGGTTTACAGTATGGCTGTCCACAATGTTATGAGTTGCTATGTGAGTCTCAGCTGTAAGTACAGTCTTCTGAAGAGTGTGATAGGGAAGAAAAATACTTTAAATAAATACATGAAAATGGATAACTTTTGTAAACTGAGTTCTTACTTGTTAATCCAAGGTCACTGTTTTCTTGATCTTCTAATTCTTTATCTAAGGATGCAACATTTATATCACTAAAATGTAGATCTAAAGCAGAACCTGTTAAATAAAATATCATGTTAATGAATATGTATCCGCATTATTGATAAAACTTATGTTTCCTGGTGCTTCACAATATTACATGGACCATTATTATTATTTCTATTACAGTTATGTCTAGAGGACCCTAGAACCTAGATCAGGACCCCATTGTAGGTACTGTACAGACACATGATAAAGGAAAGTTTCTGGCTCTTGTAAGACAATGATTTTGCCTCTGTCTACTAGAAATTTTTTAGTTTGTTAATCAAGTAGTGCATAAAGGTGGGGAGGTCAGGCAGAGAGACACTCTGTTATGGATTAGAAATTAAGGAAGAGAGAAAAAAAGAGTACAGTAGTTAATCCTGCTGGGAAAGGGTTAAATACATTCACTTGTCACCCCACCTGAATATATGAGAGGGGGCACTCGTACTGTGATGCTGAACAGCCCTGATGGAGGAATAGTCCTATGACCAACCAAGTCCGGTGACAATGTTTGATCTGAAATTTGTGTTATTTTATTTCTATGTAAATGAAGCCAAATGGAAGAGGACGAGTTCAGACTCTGCAGTCTTATGGACTGTATTTCTACAGTAGGTTGGGAAAAGCATTTGTTCACGTCACCACCAAACTTTCCACTGTAAGATGAAAGACAATGCATTTTGGTGTACGATGAAGTTGGATGCCAAACCTTGGAGTTTGTCCAATGTCACTCCTTCAGAGATGTATCCACTTTATGGACAGTTTATAGGCATAACGGAGCAAGACAGTCATCTCCATGTATTAACAGCTGGATTCTACTTCTAAGAGTAGTTCCTTCGCTCAAATTATTGCAGATGACTAAGTAAAAGAAACCTGTCCCTTCAGCGTATTGTTTGTTATATCCACTACTTTTTCTATACCTGGGTGATTGATTGATTGATTGTTTTGTCACGGTCCAAATTTCTTGCTCAACCAAGACCTTGGTATAACCAAGGTCCAAACTGCAGAGAAAATAATACAAAAAACTCCCAGTAATGATAATAAAATCATGGAAGCGCATGACCTGTCTCTAATTTTTATTAAAAATACCCAGTTTGGGGGGAAGGGATGCGGGAGGATGGGACACACTAACAGTCTCCGTCCTGCTGGGCTGACTGCTGGCTGCTGCTCCAGCCACTGGCTGGACTCCAACAGCCAGAGCTGAAGCTAAAGAAGTCACGGAGGTCTGTTAAAGTCACAAAATCCATGATCTCCATGGCAAAATTATATCCTTAATAATAAATAAATAAATAAATGAATAAATAGTAAATACAAAATTTTAACAGTCCAGTCAAAAACATTTGGCAGTCTGGATTTGGCCTGCAGTCTGCCTATTGACTACCCCTGTTCCATAGCATCTCTGTGAGTAGAGTTGGAAAAGATGGACCTAAAATAAGGAGAAATCATCAAGCTCTAAAAATCAGGTTGCTGTCTCTCTTTCCACACATCTTTTTCCTGAATTCTCGCCCCCAACTATATTTCATTCATCTCAGGAAAAAATCATGCTTTGGAGGTCTCTGACTTGAGGGAAGTAGATAGTCTGGGGCCTTACACACACAGCACAATTAGCAAAACTTTTGCTTCCTTAGTTCCTGATAGGTAGCACCAGCATGGGGCTTTGTCTCTGACTGCAAAGGGAGGAGAAGGAACTATGGCAAACAGAATTATTGTACTAATATTTCTTTCCAGATTCTAAAAGATCTCACCATTAAAATAATTTCCCTGGTCATCAATGTACATTTTCCTTTGACTGAGAATACACCACACTTAATTTATCCCCCAACGCAGTCTCGAGCTAAAAGTAAGTTTATTCACAATCCTGAAAAAAGATTACATTACAACAGTATATCACAAAGCTTCGGAATTCCACCTAATGAGACCTCACTGGGCAGACAGAATGACTGTTACACAAAATATTCATTTTAGAAAATCTCACAAACTAAAATCCAGGGAACTACAGGCCAGTCAGAGTCACCTCATTCCCAGGAAAAATCATGGAGCAGGTCCTCAAGGAATCAATTCTGAAGCACTTAAAGGAGAGGAAAGTGATCAGCCACAGTTAGCACGGATTCACCAAGGGCAAGTCATGCCTGACTAATCTAATTGCCTTCTATGATGAGATGACTGGCTCTGTGGATGAGGGGAAAGCAGTGGACGTGTTATTGCTTAACTTCAGCAAAGCTTTTGATATGGTCTCCTGCAGTATTCTTGCCGGCAAGTTAAAGTAGTATGGGCTGGATGAACAGACTATAAGGTGGATAGAAAACTTGCTATTCTGTTGGGCTCAACGGGTACTGATCAATGGCTCCATGTCTAGTTGGCAGCCGGTATCAAGCACAGTGCCCCAAGGGTTGGTCCTGGGGCTGGTTTTATTCAATATCTTCAATTATGATCTGGAGGATGGTATGGATTGCACCCTCCGCAAGTTTGCGGATGACACAAAACTGGAAGAAGTGGTAGAGATGCTGGAGGGTAGGAATAGGATACAAAGGGACCTAAATAAATTAGAGGATTGGGCCAAAAGAAATTGGATGAGGTTCAACAAGGACAAGTGCAAAATCCTTCACTTAGGACGGAAGAATCCCATGCACTGCTATAGACTAGGGACCCAAGTGGTTAGTCAGCAGTTCTGCAAAAAAGGACCTAGGAGAAGCTGGAGATGAGTCAACATTGTTGTTGCCAAGAAGGCTAACGGCATTTTGGGCTGTATAAGTAGGGGCATTGCCAGCAGATCGAGACACGTGATCGTTCCCCTCTTTTTGACACTGGTGATCATCTGGATTACTGTGTCCAGTTTTGGGACCCACGCTACAAGAAGGATGTGGAAAAATTGGAAGGAATCCAACAGAGGGCAACAAAAATGATAGAGCTCAAGACTTATGAGGAGAGGCTGAGGTAACCGGGATTATTTAGTCTGCAGAAGAGAAGAATGAGGGCGGATTTGAAAGGGAGTTCGAAAGAGGATGGATGTAGACTGTTCTCAGTGGTAGCAGATGACAGAATAAGGAGTAATAGTCTCAAATTGCAGTGGGGAAGTTTAGGTTAGATAGTAGGAAAAACTTTTTCACCTTGAGGGTGGAGGAGCACTGGAATGGGTTACCTTAGGAGGTGGTGGACTCTCCTTTCTTAGAGGTTTTTAAAGTCGGGCTTCAAGGTCAGGCTTGTAAGGCACCCAAAGATGCAGGGCAGGGGTGACAGTCCACTGAGAAAGGTCATATCTATTGTCATGTTTCAATTAATTTTGTATTTTCCAAAGGTAGTACCAGTGAAGCTTAGAAGTTCCACAACAGATTCTGCAGAGATCAGAAATTCTGCACTGAACAAGAAATCCCAGTTATATTCAGTGGGAAAGGCTGTATCTTATTTCTCAATTAACCAACGTTATTACTATTCCTACTAAACAGCAATTCTTCCCAGTGAACAATAGTGGAGATTAGTTCCCTCAGAAGCATTCCTATTAAGTGGATTTCCCTGACTGGTGCTAAGTTAAAGAGAGTGCATTCTATATTTTCATTTGTTCCCAGTATATAAGAAAGTATAACACATGCACCTGTACATTATTAAAAACCATAAAGCAGAATACTATGACGTGCTGCAGTGTGATCCAAAGCTACAGTATTTATCTTTCATGTAAATTACTTAGGGTGGATTTTACAGATATCCATGCTCATAAACAGCAAATACTGAATATGCACAGCAACTATTCCTCAAAGTTTAATCACTTGGCTAGTTTAATATTTCCCCCTCAAAATACCAAAAGGAATTAGAGGCAGATAATGAACCCTAATTAGCCATATGTGATTGAATTTTTTTGTTAAATTAGAATAGTAACCAAACCACCCTAGTCTTGCAAGTTTTCAGAGATAGAGGCAAGAAGGAAATGTTATGAGAAGATGTTATATTTATATGATTTACAACTTTTAGTTTAAAACCAAAATTGCTCAAAGGTAGAGCTTTGTGGTAAACACCAACACTCGTAGGGCCAAGTTACGTATCACTTAAACAGCTACGTTTTCTAATGGGTTGTCTTGACAATGACAGAAATAGAGCACATTATTTTCACTGCACTTCATACACATACACACAAGGCATAATTATCACAACTCTGGCAAGTGTATTCACACATGCCAGTAACTCAAAAGGCTAAGTACTGGCTTTAGAGAGAGAAAAGGCAATAAGTCACTGTAAACACAGCAATGCATGCATAAAAGAGATCCCAGTTAGCCCAATTTTACTGATTCTGTTAATAGAAACAGCTGAAACTGCAGTACATTTTTTTATATATGCAAAAACACACACATCATAAGAATATTTAACAGGAAGAGAAGCAACATTCTGCTTACCTCAATACCTAATTCAACTGGAATATCAAAAATAATCAAATACAGCATATTATGAAAAGCCTAGATTTATTTGTCATTGTGCTTTGCAACATCTGTCCAGCTTGTCATGTCAATAAAATATTGAAAAGGAAATATAGCATTTTAAAATATTTTGTTAAATTTTGATCTTTTTAATATTTTAATTTTTAAATTAAAGAAAATTTACTACACTGGTATGTATTTTACTGTCATATTAATAACATTACATTATAGCCAACTAACCAAAATATTTCAGCTTGAATATTTTTCTTAGTAAAATATGATTTACTTGAATATTGCCAAATTTAAACACTGATTATGAAAACTTTTAAATTTTATTTCTATTACTTTTATTTTAAAATAATCAGAAATAAGGCTGACCAGGATTTGCAATCTTAAACACTCTGTAATGTAAGAATAGCTTAAAATCACTTATTTTCAGTTGTATCTCAGAGCTCATTAAATTAGTTTTTTAGAAAAACTACACACTTATTATAAACTCAGTGAAAACATCTTCCATTTCATATTCTTCATTGATTTCTCTACTGAAAGAAATCAGATGCCTAACTTACCCGCTCTGTAAGTGCTGACTCACTTGTCTGCAGTCTCCTGGTCTCTGGTACATACCAATTTAAACAGAATTGTTCAGATGCACCAGCTAATCACAGAAACTCCCTAATCACACGCTCTAAGCCACAGAATCTGCCAATGAATGCAATATGCAGTGTGCATGTAGCTATGTTGTTCCCAGGATATCAGAGACTATGTGGGTGAGATAATATCTTTTATTGAACCAACTTCAGTTGGTAAGAGAGACAAGCTTTCAGTCTTACACAGAGTTGTAGAATCAGCTTGTCTCTCTCTCATATTACCTTACCCACCTTAACAACAAGGAGTCCTGTCGTGGCACCTTAAAGACTAACAGATTTATTTGGGCATAAGCTTTTGTGGGTAAAAACCCACTTCTTCAGATGCTTGTTGTATTTGTGGATACAGACTAACATGACTACCTCCTGATACTACTCACCCACCTTGTCTCTCTAATGAATGCAATACACTGTTCCTATTCTATCACATTATTCAACAGCCATATAGCCAGTTCTTCATGAATGTGTATCCACTCTGAAAAGAATGTAATGCATTTAGAAAACAAATGAATAATGTTTATAAAGGTTATATACTTTTGTGGATGAATGTAACAAAGTTAAAACGATAAAGAATGCTTTGTTTTCAAAAATAACCAATTTACAACAAAACAAATGTGAATACTTTGACCTGTTAAGTTATACATAAAGATAGTTTTTCACTTATAAAAATAAGTTAAAAATTAGGTGAAATCATTTAAATTTCAGATTTGTTTTGTTCTTTTTTACATCACTCCTGATCCCTACTAACATCAGAAAAAGTGTTTAGTATGGGAACTTAATCATCTCCACACTAAACTGCAAGATGAAACAGAACTCTATTAAGGTTACCTCAAACACCCACCCTTGACTGGATTGGCTAATTTATTACCCACCCTGAATCTGCCCCATTCCCATTGCCACTGAAAACTAGGTTGGAAAGGATTTGAATAATTCTCTATCACCAAACGAGAAAAACCCAGCAGGGAGCAAAATAAGAATCCAATGTTCAGATACAGCACTTCTGCCCTATAACAAAGCAAGCTGTTACTTGGAATAAAGAAACGGTCTGGGGGAAAACGTCAGTTGCAGTTAAAAGAGGAAGTTATTCACCTTGTGCAGTAATGATGGTTTTTTGAGATGTGTGTCCCTATGGGTGCTCTGCTATAAGTGTATCTGCGCCCTTGCGCCTCTAATCAGATATTTTAGGTAGCGGTGTCTGTTCAGCCCACATGTGCACTCCCTCCCTTGTAGTCTGCCTTGAGGCTATCTAGCACTGCATGGGTGAATCCCTCTCAGTTCCTCCTGTGCTGCAGAGCCCCTTATGCAGAAATCTGAAATAGAGGGGAAGAGACCTGGTTATGGAGCATCCATAAGGACACATATTTCGAAGAACCATCGTTACTGCACAAGGTGAGTAACTTCCTCTTATTCAAGTAGTGTACCTATAGGTGCTCCACTATAGGTGACTTCACAGTAGTATCCCCCATGGAGGGCTGCGGAGTTACTACAGAGAATACTGTGGAGGTGAAGATGGTGTAAGAGACCAAACCTCTAGTGATCAAATAATGTTCTGTGAAAGTGTGGCAGAGGCCCAAGTCGCTGCTCTGCAGATTTCAGAGATAGGGCCATCTTTAAGGAATGTGACAGAGGTAAAAATTGACCTAGAATTGTGAATACGGATTTCAAACAGAAGCAACATATTACATTCTTGATAACAGTGATTAATGCAATCCAAGACTCATTTGGACAGTCTTTGAACTGATATTGTGGAGCCTTTGAATTTTTCTGTGAATGAAAAGCATAGCTTACGGGACTTCCTGAAGTCTTTAGTCCTGTCCAAATAGAATGCTAGGGCTTCTCTAACATCTAGCATATGCAGAATCGCCTCCCTATTGTCACAATGCGGTTTTGGGGGGAAAAAAATAAAAAGGAAGATGAATCTGTTGATTCATATGGAAAGTGGATGCAACTTTAGGGAGAAATTTGCAATGCGGCCTGAGAGTTACTTTGTCTATAAGACAGACAGTATATGATGGGTGTGCCATTAAGGCTGCTATTTCTGCTATGTGCCTAGCTAAGGTGAAGGCAATTAGAAATGCTGTCTTCAGGGATAGGTGTAAGAGCAAGCAAGTTGCCATGGGCTCAAAGGGAAGTCCAGTCAAAACTCTGAGAACAAGGTTAAGATCCCAAGTTGGAGCAGGTGGTCTCACATGCAGGAAGAGATTTCCAATGCCTTTAAGGAATCTATGCATCAGCGGGTGAGTGAACACCAAGTATTTATCGACCTGATGGTGGAAAGCCGTTATGGCTGCACAAGATGTGTACAAAGAATTTTGAATATGTGTTAGCATTATGTTCTTAAAATATGTTTGGCAAGCAATGCATGAGTCCAGTTTGCCCTAGACAAAAGAACATAAATTTGTCTCAGGCAGAGACAATGACAGTCCATTTACGTAAAAGGTAAACAAGCTATCGAGCCACCGCAGCAAAAAAAAAGAAAAAGCCACCTGAGCGCTGCCGTGGGGGGGGGGGGGAGGGGGAAGGGCGGCTGGAATGTGCTGCCCCAAGATTGGATGGAATGCTGCCCCTTAAAATGTTTTGCCCCAAGCACATGCTTTCTAGGCTGGTGCCTGGAGCTGGCCCTGGCTGTGGAGAAGTTAGTATGGCAGCTACGCCCCCAAAGGAGAGAAAAACTTTATCTGCGTTAAAATCACAGGGAAATAGGTTTTCTCCCAGACGAATTCAGGGAACTATCTATCTTTCTCCAATGAAATTAAGCAAGGTGAGACCAAAAACAATGGAAGAGCCATTTACCTATGAATCAGCAGGAAGAGAAGAACAGCATGGGATTATCCGGAAAAAAACTGTAAGTTTGAGAAGATATAAGGAGAGAGGAGAAGCCATGTGGAACACAAGAGGCTAGAGCTCTCGTAAACTGATAAGGACAGGTCCTTCTAACAAGGAGGCTAAAGTCTCTGGGAATGGAAGATTGGTAAGATCTTGAACAAAGATTGTCGATCGTTAAGTTAGGTCTTAGCATTTAGAAAGCATATTTTTACTTTTGTTTGTAACTCTAACTTTATTCCTTTTATTTTGTATTACTTAACCAATATTCTTTTGTTAATAAACTTGTTTTATTTTTACAATAAACCAACTCAGTGCTGTGCTTAAAAAGAAGGGTGCATTTACCCCGGTAAGTTAATAAGCAGTGATGTGCTTTTGTTCCTTTAAAGGAGCAAACAAACATTATTATTTCTCTGAGTGTTCCAGGAGAGGGCTGGATGCTTCAGCGTAGTTTTGGAGAAATTCGGAACAGGGAGTGTGTTGGGGTTATCTCAGCAAAAAGTATCCAAAGAGTGGTGAGTTCCAGAATGGGTTGCTGTGTTGTAGGCAGGCTGCTGGGGTCAGAGCACTGGACGAGGGCTGCATAGCGCACAAACACTGAGGATACTGCATGTTTGTGTCTCGGCTGGAAGTACCCTGACAAGAAATCCACAACAGCAGAGCATTTTGAGGCACTCAGGGTTGTAAAGCAGGTAGTGACAACTCCCCACTGGTCTGGATTGCAGCCCAGAACATGAGAAACATAATTTTAAGAAAAACCTCTTCATCTCTGCTCTATTTTATTTCATCACATCTGTCCTTTCTGTTGTCATAGTTCTCAGTTCTCCTAGTTAACCCACAATGGATTAGATCTGTCCTCGCCTAACTTCCTCCCAGAACACTTTCAGTAAAAACAATGTTTCAATTTTTAATATTCATGCCTCCTTTTTTCCTCTTCAAAATCAAGACCCATAGACTCTGGAAGCTAGTCTGGGAGCTGATGCACAGTAACAGATGGTCTATGGGAGAACTAGACTGATGGGTGAATGTGAAGTTGGAGGTTCTAAAGGGCTCTCTACCTCCAATCCTTATCCACCTTTATTGCGGTTTCTACTCTTACGGTACGTCTTCACTACCCGCCGGGTCGATGGGCAGTGATCGACTGAGGATCATTTTATCTTGTCTACTGTGGATGCGATAAATCGATCCCCAAGTGTGCTCCTGGTCAGCTCTGGAACTCCACGTCCACAAGAGGCGGAGGTGGAGTTGACGGGGGAGCAGCACCGGTCGACTCACCGCCCCGTGGACAGCCAGGTAAGTCGCCCTAAAATACGCCGACTTCAGCTACGCTATTCGCGTAATAGAAATCAATGTATTTTAAAATGTAGAAAAAAACATCCAAAAATATTTAATGCATTTCAATTGGTATTTTATTGTTTAACAGTGCAATTAATTGCAATTAATTTTTTTTTTTAGTTAATCGCCTTGAGTTAACTGTGATTAATCAACAGCCCTAGTTGAATTGTTGTATCATGACCTACTGAAAGAGGGACTCAATCAATGCTCCGATCCCCATGCTTTGTTATGACTCTTACCCTGTCTACTGTGCTCTATAACACAAAGTGGACACTTATACAATATGTAATTAAAATGAGTAGTAATCAAGGTATGCCAAAGCCATATAGATACATAGCCACGTACGTTAATGATGGGTATTACACACTGCCCAGTCTCTCTCATGCAAGGGAGCCTCTTTAACCCACTACAAATGCCTCCTTGCCTTGTAGAGGGAGAAAATAACCTCACCTTCCAACAAAGCAGACAGACAGTGATTTGAGAAAGAACAATGTCTGGATCAATTATTGAGTGAAAGTAGGAAGATGATATGAGATGGGGAGAATGTGTTGGAAAGAAGGTGAGAGTGAATGTGAGGTATTGGGTGAATGAGAAGGGAAGAAGAACTGAAGGTATAGCTGGAATAAAGGTGGTAGTAGAGTAAGAAAAAGGGAATGAGAGCATCTATGCTCATGGATTATAAACTTGAGCTCAGGCAGCAATTCATTTTACTTGCACACCCACCCACCGACCCACCCTACAAATAATCATGACAGATTCTAAAGAATTCAGTTGAATTGTTTCTTCTGTGTAATTTCTGCTGATTGGGATCTCTTCAGAATCATTCTCACGCATCAATCAGCTTTCAGCACAACCTTAATCGTACTTAAATATGGTAAAGCACCATGCATACTCATAGTGCAGTATAAATAATAAAACTAGGTAACTTAATAAAATTAATGTAAAAATCACAGTATAAAATTCCATACACAAAGCAAATTCTACAGCAATATATATTCTCCTCTGTCAACTCAGATAGATCTTATCTATTCATGTAAAGGACAAAAAAAACAAACAGTGAGAGACCTGTTTAAATGGGATGCAGATAGTTTCATTTTAGAACAGAGATAAAAGGCTCCATTGGCTTGAAATGTTACCTACCACAAAGGGCCAATTCTAACTCACTATCTAAAGCGGTGGTGCACAAACATTTCTAGTTGTTCCCTCCCCTTACCATCAACGGAATCTGTCTGTGCCTCCCCGCCCTCCATTACTATACAGCCAAGGCTTCCTCAGCAGCCTGAAGGCAAACCGGTGCGGAACTGGGGATTAAGGAGGAACTAGAGGCAGAGCTGGTCTGGGGATGGAGAGGGAATGAGGGCAGAGCTGGACTGGGGAGAGTGGAGCTGAGGGTGGAGCAGGACTGGGGACTGAACTGGTCCTGGGATGGAGCAGGTCTGGAAACACAGCAGTCACTCCCCGCCCCACCATGAGGGCTAGCCACTGTGCACCCCAAAACATTCCTCCATGCCCCCGAGGAATCGCATTAGTTATAAATAAGTGAGAAGGAATACTCCGTCATGGAAAACGCTTGTACAGAAAAATACACATCATCTGTAATATACAGAAATGTAATTTTGAGTATGTTAAAGTTAACACTGTAGTTACCTTGTATACTCAAAGAATATGCCCTTTCAACATTTTAAGCAAGATAACTGCCCAGTGGAACTGTTATCAAAGTACAGCAAATCAACTAATAAAAAGAACAGATAGCTGTTAAACACTTTGGGCTATTACAAAAGAGGAGCCAACAAATTTAAAAATTAAAAAGATAATTTTTACCTAATGTATAATTATGCTGTGAAATTCACTTATGTATTAGTAAGGCTAACAGCTTAGAAAGGTTCTAAAAAGGAAGAAACAGTCACTTATTTTAACTATGGTTCTTCAAGACGTACTGTCCATACATATACTCCACTCCTGATGTGCATGGACTCCCTGACCTCAAGAACAGACACTTTTGGCTAGCCATGCCTATTGGGGCCATGCAGGTGCCCCTAGTGTCCTCATGCTCTGTACCAAACGCACAAACAGTAGAGTGGGCCCAACCGCCCATTAGCTACTTTGTCAATACAGAATCCAAATGTTAAGGGACTCCATAACAGCAGGGAAGGAGAGTACATCTCAAACAACCACAGTTACTGTAAGGTAAGTAACCATTCCTTATTTGTCAAGTGATTTTCCATACATATTCCACCCTGGTGACTCACAAGCACTGATCTGACGGGAAGGAGCTGGGTGTTTGGAGTCCACCTAAAAAAAGACTGTAACACATCTCTGCCAAAAGTAGTATCATATCTTGATGCTTCAAAGAGGGAACATGTTTTTTAAAGATATGGACTGAACCGTAAGTTGCTGTCCTGTGTATTTCTGAGATGGGTATCGGTTTCAGAGTCGTGGCATTGTGGGTATGCTTCTCAAGGAAGCAGCAGATGATGCCTGAATCCTATTGGAATGAGTCCTAACCTGAGTGGGTGGAATCTGAATTGGCTAACTCAGCGGTGTCCAATAGAAATTCGATGCTATCCACACTTGTGGTTTTCAATTTTTCTTATTAGCCTCATTATAATAAAGCCCCATTATAAAAAAGTCACATTCTTTAGCCACAACTTAATAGCCTCTTAGCTACATGTGGCTAGTGGTGAACGTATTGGACACTGCTGGGCTAGCTTATAATAGATTAATGAAACTATCAAAAGCCTGAAAGTTGAAATACTGAGCCCCATCAAGAAATGCCATAAAAATTTCTTAGGGAGACTCTAAATGATTTAGTCCTATGTAAATAGTACAGAAGTGCTCTAAAGACATCTAACATATGTAAACTAGCCTCCCCTGATTGGGGATGGGGGCATGCATAGGCGCTGACTTCTGCTGGCACCAATGGGTGCTCGACCCCCCCCATACCTGCCCCTATTCCAACCTCTTCCCCAAAGTCCCCTCCCCAACTCTGTCCCCTTCCTGCCCCTATTCCAACCCCTTCCCCAAATTCCCAACCAGGCCCCGCCTCCTCCCCATGAGCACGCACGTTCCTGCTCCTCCCTCATCCCTCCCACAGCTTGTTACGACACAAAACAGCTGTTTCACAGTGGCAAGTGCAGGGAGGAGAAGGGGGACCCGGTGCGCTCAGGGGAGGAGGTAGAGGTGAAGTAAGCTGGGGTGGGAAGTTTGGCTGCTGGTGAGTGCAGAGCACCCACCAATTTTTCCCCGTGTGTGCGCCCACTCTAGAGCGTCCACAGAGTTGGCACCTATGGGGGGTGGAAATCTGGCAAATGAATTTAGTTCAAACGAAAATCGGCAACTATTTTATGCAAGAACTTGGGATGGGGCTCAGGATGACCTTATCCTTATGGAATATTTTATGAAGAATGCCTGCCATAAGTTCCTGTATTTCCCCAATGCTTTTGACTGATAATTCCTACTTAAATATTATCTTCATGGATAAATATAGCAAAGGGCAAGTGGCCAACGGCTCAAATGGGGCTCCCATTAAATCATCTAGGACAGTAGAGGGCAACCTGTGGCCTGCACGTGGCCTGTCAGGGTAATTTGCTGGTAGGTTGTGTGACAGGGCAAGGCCAGATGGCTATAGGAAAGTAGTGAGAAACAGGTATGTCAGCCCCAGGCTAAACAAATCCCTGGTACCACTGGAACAAACGGCAGTTGCTCCAGGTTGATTAAGATATCTGGGGCCAATTAAGATCCTCCTAGAAAGCAGTGGAGATAGCTAGGTTGATTGGGACACCTGAAGCCAATCAAGGAATGGCTGAAACCAGTTAAAAACCTCCCACTTAGTCAGGTGGATGTGCAAGTCAGAAGCTTTGGGAGGAAGTTGTGCTGTTGGAGTGACTGAGCGGTAGACACAATATCATAGACAACAAAGGAGACCCTGAGGTAACGGTGAAGTGGAGCTTAAGAAAGCGGGGACTGCTGTGGGGAAGTAGCCCAGGAAATTCGGTGTGTTCTGTTGCTAAAAGGTCAGCTTTTCTAGCTGATATTATTCGGGTTCTTGGGCTAGAGCCCAGAGTAGAGGGTGGGCCTGGGCTTCCCCCTTTCTGCCTCCCCTAATTAATCACTGAGATTGGGAGATAACAGAGACTGGGCAAGGAAGGGTAGCTTCTCCTTACCTCCCGCGCTGGCTTATGATGAAAATGGATCAATAGGCTGTGACCCTGGTCTCTAGAGAGAGGAGGACTACGTGGAGGGTGACAGTGAGCCTCTGAGGCTAGCAAAAATCTGCTAGGAAATGCAGAATCCACAGAGACAAGGACAGAGCTTTGTCACAGTTGCCAGACAGTTTGCTTACATTTGCACAGTCTCCTGCAGCTCCCAGTGGCCACGGTTTGCCATTCCTGGTCAATGGAAGCTGCGGGAAGCGGTGCAGACCACAGGAATGTGAAAACACATTATAACTGGTACCAGGAAAAAATATTTTACCTCATAAATCTGAAAATAAAAACAAAAACAACAAGTCCATATGCCAACTACAAAAACTACCCCAACTATAGTAAATATTTGTAATACTAATTGTTTACAATTGTGTAAAAGAACAGTTCTTGTGAAAACAATGTGTAGTCCGGTGGCACCTTAAAGACTAACAGATTTATTTGGGCATAAGCTTTTGTGGGTAAAAACACCTCACTTTTTCAGATGCATGCGAGTTCTTGTGAGAGCATCATGATACAGATATTGCCATCTACAGGTGGTGAAGAGGGATCTGAGGGGCAGTTGGGCATGCTCTATAATTTATACCCTCAGTACAGGGCACAAGCACATTTAGGATGTATGCATAGACCCGATGGATGCTGCTGGCCAAAAGATTTCAATCTCTTGAGCATTAAGAATAGAATATATAGGGACAATCACTCAAAGAAAGAATTTACATTTCAATTAACAGAACATAATCTGCAATTACACTTGCTGGAACAAAACTGTAAATATTCATCCTCATGTTCAATGGCCAGAACTGATCACCAGCAGGAGTTGGGAGAATAACCCCTCTCCTATAAGAGCACAATTGGATACATTATCAAAGTTTTAAAACTTCTTAAACATTGGCCACTATCAGAAACAGAATACCAGATTAAATGGTCCACTGATCTGTTCCAGGCTGATAATTCCTATATTTCCATCTGAGAATTTACAAAAGCTGCTGATTTGGAAAAACATTACCTTCAATTCCAAGTATTATTTTTAATTGCAGATGATAAAGCAAATAAGTAAAAATGTAACTGCCCTTTTCAGTATGCATTTTCTGAACGTATATTAAAGTAGAATAATCTTGAAAAAAATACAAAAAGGTGCAATGAAAGAGGAAATGCTCAGACTTACCTATAACTGATTCAACTGTATTACTGCCAGGGTAGAATGGGAGAGCTTTGGCACTGATAGCTGAGAGAGCCGTTGGGGATGAATTATCTGATCCAATACTGGAAGCCAGACTAGATGTTATACTGGAGGTTATACTTGAAGCAAGTGGATTAACCACTGAAAACACACTGAGATGATTCTGTTTAAAAATAAGCAAAATGTATTTGTAAAACACAATTATTAAAATAATCTTAAAAACAAAGATTTGGGAGACATCATATAGGTTATTTAAATTTGCACAATAGAAGACTATGAAATTAATGAATTTGAGATCATGTTCCTGTGCATTTGACAGAAAATGTGCTTTACACAGCTAGCACATTCCAACAGTCTGGAAATTGCTCCCAGAAAATATATGTCACAAAGACAATTATACAACAGGCTAGGACAGTTGGAGCTTGAGGAATAATGCCAAAATAAAAAAAATCCATGCAAGAGGTGATCGAGGTCAGTTCTGTATTCCCATATAAAAATGATCAAAGACATTTGAGGTATAAAAAACCTAGAGGCATTAGGTCATTTAATCCATTCCCTAGATGTAAACATATAGACTTCCACACCTATATCTTACTGAAGCTAGTGTCCAAGTTAGCTAGCATAGTGTAAAAGTATGACTGCACATATGGCGCTTGTACCCCAGTGCTGCTTACCTCTACCTGAGTCCTGCTGACCCAAGGAAATCGGTTAAGTCTTTGAGTCAAGATAGTCTTTTCCCTACAAATTTATTAAGTCATCAGTTAACATTCTGAACAGAAAAATTAAGTTTGTAGTGAGTTTGTAAAGAACCCAACTTTTTTTGTCTTTTAATTTAAAAAAATTAACAAAATAATAGTATCAAGTTTCAATACCAGTGTATGGAACAAGAACGAAGAGTACTTGTGGCACCTTAAAGACTAACCAATTTATTTGAGCATAAGCTTTCATGGGCTAGAATCCACTTCATCAAATGCATAGAGTGGAACATACGGTAGGAAGATATCTATTGTGACAAAGCTCTGTCCTCCTTTTCGTGGATCCTGCGTTTCCTGGCGGATTTCACTAGCCTCAGAGGCTCACTGTGACCCTCCACGTAGCCCTTCTCTCTCTAGAGACAAGGTCACAGCCTACTGAGCCATTTTCATCATAAGCCAGTGAGGAGAAACTATCCTTCCTGGCACAGTCTCGGTTGTTTCCCAATCTCAGTGATTAACTAGGGGAGGTAGAAAGTGGGGAGGCCGGGCCTGCTTTCTATTCCGGGCTCCAGCCCTAATAGCATCAGCTAAGATGGCTGACCTTTTAGCCACAAAACATAATACAATTCCCTGGGCTAGTTCTCCACAGCAGTCCCCTCTTCTTCAAACTCCACTTCACCCTTACCTCAGGGCCTCCTTCCTTGCATATATGTCCACCACTCAGTCTCACCAACAGCACAACTTCTTCCCACATCTCCTGACATCCATAGCCACCTGACTGACTGGTAGGCTTTTTACTGGTTTCAGCCAGTCCCTGATTGGCTTCAGGTGTCCCAATCAGGCTAGCTGTTTCTACTGATTTCTAAAAGGTTCCAGTGGTACCAGGGATTTGTTTAGCCTGAGACTAACATATCTGTTCTTCAGCACTTTCCTATAGCCATCTGGCCTTGCCCCATCACAATATATACACACAGAGAACATGAAATGGTGGAGGTTGCCATAGCAACTTTAAGTGGTTTAATCAATTAAGGTGAGCTATTATCAGCAGGAGAAACAAATCTTTTGTAGTGATAATCAGGATGGCCTATTGCAAACATTTGACAAGAAGGTGTGAGTAACAGTAGGGAGATACTTAACATGGGGAAACAGATAGAAAACATGGTGGAATAGACTGTAGTTTGTGTAATGACCCAGCCACTCCCAGTCTTTATTTAAGCCTAATTTAGTGGTATCCAGTTTGCAAATTAGTCTGTTTTCTCTCTCTCGTTGGAGCCTGTTGACTACAGGCCACTCAGCCTCGCCTCAGTCCCTGGAAAAATCATGGAGCAGGTCCTCAAGGAATCAGTTCTGAAGCACTTAGAGGAGAGGAAAGTGATCAGGAACAGTGAACATGGATTCACCAAGGGCAAGTCATGCCTGACTATCCAGTGAAAGCAGTGGATGTACTATTCCTTGACTTTAGCAAAGCTTTTGATACGGTCTCCCACAGTATTCTTGTCAGCAAGTTAAAGAAGTATGGGCTGGATGAATGGACTATAAGGTGGATAGAAAGCTGGCTGGATCGTCGGGCTCAACGGGTAGTGATCTATGGCTCCATGTCTATCTGGCAGCCGGTATCAAGCAGAGTGCCCCACGGGTCGGTCCTGTGGCCGGTTTTATTCAATATCTTTATCAATGATCTGGAGGATGGCGTGGACTGCACCCGCAGCAAGTTTAAAGATGACACTAAACTGGGAGAAGTGGTAGATATGCTGGAGCATCGATAGGGTTAGCATTCAGAGGTACCTAAACAAATTAGAGGATTGAGCCAAAAGAAATCTGATGAGGTTCAACAAGGACAAGTGCAGAGTCCTGCACTTAGGATGGAAGAATCCCATGCACTGCTACAGACTAGGGACTGAATTGCTAGGCAGCAGTTCTGCAGAAAAGGACCTAGGGGGTATAGCAGACAAGAACCTGGATATGAGTCAACAGTGTGTCCTTGTTGCCAAGAAAGCTAATGACATTTTTGGTTTTATAAGTAGGGGCATTGCCAGCAGATCGAGGATGTGATAATTCCCCCCTATTTGGCATTGGTGAGGCCTCATCTGGAGTACTGTGTCCAGTTTTGGGCTCCACACTGCAAGAAGGATTTGGAAAAATTGAAGAGTCCAGCAGAGGGCAACAAAAATTATTAGGGGGCTGGAGCACATAACTTATAAGGAGAAGCTGAGGGAACTAGGTTTGTTTAGTCTGCAGAAGAAAAGAATGAGAGGGGATTTGATAGGTGCTTTCAACTATCTGAAAGGGGGTTCCAAAGAGGATGGATCCAAACTAGGCCTGCACAACATGCGGCCCTGGGGCCACATGCGGCCCGCGCTGGCTCACTGTGCGGCCCACGGGGGATGAATAGGGGTGGGGCAAGCCAAGTGGTGCCGGGGGGGGGGGCGAGGGCGGGGCTTTTTGGCCCACAGCTGGTTTTTTTCAGTAATATGACCCTCGCTGCTTTCCAAGTTGTGCAGGCCTGATCTAAACTGTTCTCAGTGGTACCAGATGACAGAACAAAGAATGATGGTCTCCAGTTGCAGTAGGGGAGGTTTAGGTTGGATATTAGGAAAAATATTTCACTAGAAGGGTGGTAAAACACTGGTATGGGTTACCTAGGGAGGTGGTGGAATCTTCTTCCTTAGAGGTTTTTAAAGTTAGGCTTGACAAAGCCCTGGGTGGGATGATTTAGTTGGGGTTGATCCTGCTTTGAGCATGGGGTTGGACTAGATGACCTCCTGAGGTCCCTTCCAACCCTGATATTTTATGATTCTAGTTTCCGACCACGTGTCTTTCTTTTCCCCTTCAGCCCCGCCTGAGTTTGAAGGGTTAACCTCTTCTAGTCTCCAGCTCTATCCTTTCTTGTTGCCATCCCATCCTGTCTCCTTATCCTCTCCCTAATCCTCCCATTCACTCTTTCACACGTTCCCAAGTACATTTAAGCAAACTTTGTTCCCTCCAGCTTTGAACCCACCTGCCTCTCCAACCACTAATCTCATCGCCTCCCCTTTCTCTCCAATCTCCTTGAGTGCACTGTCTTCTCTTAAAGCTTAAGCATCTGTCCACTCTCATCTTGATCCCAATAATGTGGCTTCCTCTCCCCGTCATTTAAACACTTTTGCCAAAGTCACCAGGTGCAGCCCTCGAAGCTTCTTTTCTGTTCTCATCCTCCTTGACCTTTACATGGTGTGACGGAGTCAGTCCAGAAGGATATAAGAGAGTGCTGGAAGGCAGGTATATTAGTCTCAGGATGTGCAGGTCCCTGTTCCCTGGATAGCCAAACAAAGGCTATTCCAGGCCAATCAAAACACCTGGGACCAATTAAGAACCTTCTAGAAAGGAGTAGAAACAGCTGGCCTGATTGGGACACCTGAAGCCAATCAGGGACTGGCTGAAACCAGATAAAAACCTCCCAGTTAGTCAGGTGGGCTGTGGGTGTCAGGAGCTGTGGAAGGAAGCTGTGCTGTTGGTGAGACTGAGTGGTGGACAACATATCATCCAGAAGGAAGGAGGCCCTGAGGTAAGGGTGAAGTGGAGTTGAAAGAAGCGGGGACTGCTGTGGGAAAGTAGCCCAGAGAATTGTATTGTGTTTTGTGGATAAAAGGTCAGCCATCTTAGCTGATACTATTAGGGTCCCTGGGCTGGAGCCCGGAGTAGAGGGCGGGCCCGGGCTCCCCACTTTTTCCATCTTCCATACTGGCCTGTGATGAAGGTAACTCACTAGGCAGTGACTCTTGCCAATTATACTGAGAAAGGGAGGTCACTCTGGGGCCTAGATGAGTTTGAGGCCCCTAAATCTGCCAGGAAGCACATGATCCACAAGTACAGACTTGGAGCTTTGTCACAGTGGCCACTGACATAACTAATGCCTCCCTTCTCCTGCCTTGGCTTTAGATTACATGCTTTTCTGATTCTACTAAAACTTCATGACTCCTCCTTCAATGTAGTGGTCCCTCCTTCTCTGAGCTGCTGTTCTCCATCTGTCATTTGTCATTTTTTCTGTTCTTAGGACCCTTATACATTTTTCCACCTCAGCTCTCCCCTTGATAACTCCGCCAATGCCGGTCCCAAGCCCGGATGAAAAAGGAAGAGGGTCGGGCGTGGGGCTAGCAACCCCATCCTGTAAAAATTTACCCGCTACAGAAACACAAGCAATAGATAATTCAGAGACCAACTTCCTGGAGAATGGCCCAGGACAAAATCCTCTGGCAATCTATTGTTGGCGACCCACACCCTGAGAAGGTTGGAGGGCATAATGATGAAAATGTCGTCTCCCCTTGATATGGTCTCACATCTCTGCCTCGATGCCCCCACTGATAGCAGAAATTCAGATTGTTCAGAAGTAACCACCTCCTCTTCCCTTCTAAACCTTCCCTACACACTCTCCTATCTCCATGACTGTTGACAGCCTTCTAGTTCCACCGATTTGAAAGTTGGCTGAATTTTCAGCTCTCACGTAGATGAAGTACTATCTCTAATTCCAGCTGGTTTTAGCTCCACAATAACTCCAAAATATGCTCACTCCTCTCTCATCACCAGGGCTCTTGTCCAGATCCTGTCTTTTTGTTAAGACTATTTATCCATTCCAAAATTCAATTCATCCAAAATTCTGTTGTGAAAATCCTCTACCTTACACAAGCAATGACCACATAACCCTCTAAAAATCCCTTCACTGGATCTAGATCATATCCTCAAACAAATCATGGGTTTTCTCCTTACCACCTCCAAGGTCCTCAATAACCTAGTTGCCTCTCCCTACTTATTTGCCCTTCTCTCCTTTTGATCCCACAACAACTTCTGTGTTCAGTCCAAACGTCTCATTCATTCCATGTCTCCCCTTCTCAAATCCCACTTCCTCAAGAAGTTCCATAAAATTACACAGTCCCATCAGTTTAAAAGACAAACAACCAAACCAAAACCTGTGTAGTTTTTTAGACACATATTCTTGATCACACTGCCTCAGTTTTCCTCCCCCTCCTCCAACACTCCCCACAGTGTCCTCCATCTATTGTACTCTTTTCAGACTGTACTAATTCCAGACACATCTTTGGTGCTAGGTAGGTAAGTAACAAGAAGGGACACATACATAATACTCTTTCACTGATCATACCTGCTTATTGTCTTGTTCACTTATTTTCTGATAAGTGTCAGCTGGCAGGCTTTTCTGTTTCACCTGGAAAAAAGGAAAACCTCAGTCAATTATCAGATAATGAATGGATGTTAATATAAATACTTAGTGCAGAGCTGGCAGCAGCTATGTCCTACTATCTAGAACAATCTGATCACAACTCTGCCATTTCAATCCTATAGAAAGAGTTAAGCCCTAGCTGTCTTGGATATGGTCGCTGGCTTAGCTGTTCCTAAAGCTGGGAGAGAGCATATGAAATTTCATCTGTCAAACTGATTCTGCCACCAGCTTTCTGGCCTTCAGCTTGACTGATACCAAAGGACAAGTTTGTTCCTGCCCAGCTAAGAATGGGTATCAGCTTTGGCCTGATTCAATAATCCTGCCATCCCTCATACAGAGATGACCACCTCACCTCCTTCTCTCTTCTTTTACTTATGTGTTTGTCGATCTGTGTTTGGTTAACAAAACAGATTTAACAAAACAACAGTTTTGTAAGTGAGCCAAAAACATTTTGGCTACTGCCTATTTAATTGTGCCACCACAACCTTATTAACATTATCATCATGAACATATTAATATCACTATTAATAATGGGGCCAGTTTGTTCAATATCTTCATTAATGAGCTGGAGGATAGCGTGGACTGCACCCGCAGCAAGTTTGCAGATGACACTAAACTGGGAGGAGTGGTAGATATGCTGGAGGGTAGGGACAGGATGCAGAGGGACCGAGACAAATCAGAGGTTTGGGCCAAAAGAAATCTGATGAGGTTCAACAAGGACAACTGCAGAGTCCAGCACTTAGGATGGAAGAATCCCAGGCATTGCTAGAAACTAGAGACCGAACGGCTAGGCAGCAGTTCTGCAGAAAAGCACCTAGGGCAGGGTTTCTCAAACTGGGGGTCACCGAGTGCTTCCAGGGGGTTCGCGAGCTCCTGCCACCACTTAAAAGCCACCGAATGAATTACTTCCGCATTTGGTGGCTTTTCGGGGGACATGCCGAGCTATTTTGGGAGCGCTCAGCATGTCCGCTGAAAAGCTGCCGAATGCGGCAGTAATTTATTCAGTGCCTTTTCGGCAGACATACAAGGGTCAGTCGTGGAAGCTGAGGAAGGAAAAATTGGTCGCAGTTCTCAAAAGTTTGAGAACCACTGACCTAGGGGTTACAGTGGACAAGAAGCGGGAGATGAGTCAACATTGTGCCCTTGTTCACAAGAAGGCCAACGGCACTTTGGGCTGTATAAGTAGGGGCATTTCCAGCAGATCAAGGGATGTGATCATTCCCCTCTATTCGGAATTGGTAAGGCCTCACCTGGAATAGGGTCCAGTTTTGGGCCCCAAACTACAAAAAGGTTGTGGAAAAATTGGAAAGAGTCCAGCAGAGGGCAACAAAAATGATTAGGGCGCTGGAGCATGAGTTACAAGGAGAGGCTGACTTGTTTAGTCAGAGGAACTGGACTTGTTTAGTCTGCAGAAGAGGAGAATGAGGGGGGATTAGATAGCTGCTTTCAACTATCTGAAAGGGGGTTCCAAAGAGGATGGATCTAGACTGTTCTCTGTGGTACCAGATGACAGATCAAGGAGTAGTGGTCTCAAATTGCAGTGGTGGAGGTTTATATTGGATATTAGGAAAAACTTTTTCACTAGGAGAGTGGTGAAGCACTGGAATGAGTTACCTAGGGAGGTGGTGGAATCTCCTCCCTTAGAGATTTTTAAGGTTAGGCTTGACAAAGCCCTGGGTGGGATGATTTACTTGGGGACTGGTCCTGCTTTGAACAGGGGATTGGACTAGATCAGTGGTCTTCAAAGTGGGATGCTCGAGACAACCCCCGGGGGTACACGACACCCCAGAGCCTTTCTGCGGTATTTCGGCGGACATGCCCTGGCCGCTGCAGGAGCGGGCCAAAGGCCGCCGAAATAGGAAGTTCTATTTGTGTCCGCTGAAATGCCGCCAACGGCAGAAGCTTTGTGGTCAGCATCATTTCGACGGACACACCCCTGGGCCACGAGAGGCACTGAGGAAGAGGAAAGGGGCTGCGGTGAAAAATCTTTGACAGACGCTGGATTAGATGACCTCCTGAGCTCCCTTCCAACCGTGATACTCTATGATTCCATGATCACAATCTAAGTAAAGTGTAACAAACAAAGCTGATTTTGTAAAAGTTGTCTTTGTGGGACTAATTAATAAAGTAAAATATTTATATCCTGTGTGGTCATGAAGACAACACCTGATCAGTGAAGAGAACTTTATAAGACAGTGCTATCCACAGGAAGCAAAAACAACATCAAAGAAATTCCATAGCCACACAGAAGGCCATGTTGGTATGGGCTTCTTCCAAAGGAGTTAAGCAGATGTTAAGGAACCAGACACTTGAGCAGGCTGAGGCTAGAGCAGGAGCGAGCAAACCGTGGCCCGTGGGCTGTTTTTATCTAGCCCGCGAGCTCTGGCCCCGCTCCCCTGGGCTGGAGCGCTGCAAGCCGCCTGCCCCGCATTCCCGAGCTGTAGTGCCCGGCTGAGTGTGGCAAGCCTCCAGCCCATCCCCTGGGAGCCACGCCGGGGCTACGCATTCCTGCTCCGCGCAGAGCCAGACACGCTCCCCATTCCCCCAGAGCCATGCTGCTGCACACGCAGCGCTCTGGGGGCCGGGGCTGCGCATTCCCGCGGGGCAACGTTTGGCTCCGTGCAGAGCCACACATGCTCCCCGTTTCCCCGGAGCCATGCCGCCGTGTGCACAGCTGCTAGAAGCCTCACGGTAAGGGGGCCAGAGCTGGAGGGTCAGATAAGGGGAGGGGGCAGTCAGGGAGCAGGGAGGGTTGGATGGGGCATGGGAGTCCCAGTGTCTGTCAAGGGATGGGGGGGTGTGGATAGGGTTCGGGACAGTCAGAGGACAAGAAGCAAGGGGGGTTGGGTGGGAGGGGTCCTGGTGGGCAGTTAGGGTGGAGGGGGCGATCATGAGACAAGGAATGGGGGGAGGTTAGATGGGTCGGGAGTTCTGAGGGGGCAGTCAGGGGGCAGGAAGTGAGTGGGGGTCAGATGGGGGTGGGGCCAGGCAGTTTGGGGAGGCACAGCCTTCCCTACTTGGCCCTCCACACAATTTTGAACACCAATGTGGCCCTCAGGCCAAAAAGTTTGCCCACACCTGGGCTAGAAGAATAGACTCTGCTGTGTGGGAGAGAGGCAAAAGGACTCAGTGGAAGAGTGGGGAGGAACTGAACAAGCAAGGGCAAAGTTGTAGATTCCAAGGCCGGAAGGAAACACTGTGGTCATCCAGTATGACCTCCTGTGTAACAAAGGCCATAATTTCCCCAAAATAATTCATAGAGCATCACTTTTAGAAAAACATCCAATACTGAATTAGAAATTGTCAGTGATGGAGAATCCACAACAACCCTTGTTAAACTGTTCCAGTGTTTAATTACTCTCAGATTTAACAATGTATACCTTATTTCCTGTCTGAATTTGTATCGCTTCAACTTCTTGTCATTAAATGGTGTTATATCTTTCTCTGCTAGTTTGAAGAGACTATTGTTACATATTTTCACCTTAGGCAGATATTTACAAATTGTAATCAAGTCGCCCCTTAACCTTCTCTTTGTTAAGCTAAATGAACTGAACTCTTTGAGTCTATCACTGTAAAAGAGGTTTTCTAATCTTTTATAATTCTCATGGCTTTCTCTGAATATTCTCTAATTTATAGCATCCTTCTTGAACTGTGAGCACCAAAATGGGATACTGTATTCCAGCAGTGGTCTCACCAGTGCCAAATACAGAGGTAAAATAACCTCGCTATTCCTACTCAAGATTCCCGTTTATGCATCCTAGGATTGCATTAGCTCCTTTGACCACCATGTCATATTTAGAGCTCACATGCAGCTGATGATCCATCAGTACCCTCATATATCTTTCAGAGTCACCGCTTCCCAAGACAGAGGCCCCCATTCTGTAAATTTTAATAGCCAAGCAGAGCAATGGAGGATAGAGATAGATGGCTGATGTAGGAGATGAGGTAGTAATCAGAGGGAACTCAGAAATCAGTAGAACTGATGGAGCATTGTTTAGTAAACACAAGTGGCTTTTTTGGTGAATGACAGAGCTGATCTAGGGTTGAACATCAAGAGGTGGTGAGGGAAAGGAGAAGGAATGCAAACACTGTTTGTTATTTCAAAGTCACAAAGACTATACAGAAACCCATCTTCACATATCTGAACAAGCTTAACATATAATTAAGTGGGTTTGTTTGCTGAAGAGTGGGTTCTTATGTGTATTTGATAAATGACAGCAATAGAGCTAGATAACTTGCTGTCAACAAAGACATTTCCTTTGTTATGAGTTTTTCCACTCCTAACAATGTTTCATGTAAGAAACAAAGCATCTTTTTCCTAAATAAAACTTTATTCATTTTAAATAAGTTGACCCACTGGACACTTGCACTGCAAATCACTTAGGTCAAGGTTGTGCAATGAGCAACAATGTGTACTTTGATAGTAGAATGTGTTGGTAGAAGGCAGTACTCAACAGCCCTGGGGCTCACTTCCAGTTTATGTCTTATGTTCCTAAAAAGCTTGTGCACCAGGGTTTCAGCCAACCACCTGGCAGAATCAGGAAGGGATGTCTTCTCTTCTTCCTCCCCTCACATTTTTTTTAATTTTTAATCTCCTTCACTTGAAGCATCAGGGATGGCTATGGTCGAAGATGGGACATCAGACAGGGACGGCCAGGGCACTGAGGCAACACCCAACATCCCCTCTCCAAGGTGCTTGGCTGGCTGGCTCTTGCTCTCATCTCAAGGTCTAACTGATCACTATATGTGGGGTTGGGAAGGAATTTCCCTTCGTGTCAAACTGGCAGTGACCATGGAAGTTTTTTTGCCTTCCTCTGTAGCATGTGGGTACAGATCACTTGCCAGGATTATCTGGGTAATATCTCAGTCTTTTCCCTACCATTGTGGGAGCCTCAAGCACTGGTGCACCTCAGTCCCTCCTACTTCGTGCCTGTGGCCCATAATAATTTAGTCTTCTGAGGGGTAAAGTAGTTCGATTTAATTTTGATTGTTGGTTTTAGCATCTGGGTGATGGTGGTAGAGGTCAGACTGGATGATCTGGTGATCCCCTTTGACCTTGAACTGTATGATTATTTATAGTACAGCAGATCTAATTTCTACTAAAGTTAATGGGTGTCTTTTCATTGATTTTAATAGGAGCAGGATCAAGCCTCTAATGAGTAATATTTTGTAGCAAAAATGAGTCCTTGGTAGGAAGTTCTCAAATAAAAACCCCGAACTGAATGCTTTAAAGCCTATAAGGCAACTTGTGCACTAATTTAATGGAGTAATAAATCAGATACTAAATTGAGTGCATGATAAACATCTACATAAAACATGTGCTTTAATTGCATCTAACACATTTGCCTGTTAACTTTTTTAACCAAACTGAGGACTTTGCAAATGGAAAAATTCCAAACTCTAGAATAAATTAAAAAAACAAAAACAATTTAAATTGAATATATTTGAAGAATATATTTAGGTCTCCTTTAAAGACAAAATGGGTTTGGAAAATGTTTCCATTCTTACATTTGGAACTGTGCTCTTTAAACACTTTTACACAACAAACTGCTAAGATCTAAAGCACGTGTTAGCAAAAAAGCCATTGCAGAGTACTGGTGGAGGAGAAGGGGCGTTAAGAAATCAAAACACATTTTAGAGAGTTGAGGGAAATAAGAGAGAGGTTTTCTGTAGACTCTAATGTTATCTATCAAGATTTTATGTGTACTTCTAGTATTTACATACCTGATCCTCTCGTTCAAAACCTGGTGCTTTTGGATAGCTAGAATTTGGTGAAGAAACACCTGATGGGCTACACTCCGAACACAAAGCACCATTTGCTAATGATCTTTGCCTACAAAGGGGTCCAACAGGCGATAATGAGCTACAGCTACCAGAGCTTGACATTACTGTTGGACTTGAGGCACAGGAAATCTGTAGGAGAGAGAAAATAGGATCTGTCCAATAGGCTCTACTCTACTCTATTTTTAAATGGTTATTTAAATAACCATATATCTACTTATACAAATACATAAACACACACATGCATATGCATGTTTAAAAGTTAATGAAACATTATTTTTCAAAGTTGGAAAATTCACAGTAATGGTTCCAAAGGCAAACATTCACATAATGCATAATTAACCTGTGGAGCTCATTGTCACAGAATGATGTGACGGCCAAAGTGTAACTGAGGTGAATAAAGAACTAGACAAGTTCATGGAGGCTAGGTCCATCACTGTCTATCAGCCAAGATGGTCAGGAATACAATCCCATGCTTGCGATGATGCTAAACCTCTGACTACCAGAAGCCAGGAGGAGAAGATAGGATTGGAAGTCTCCAAAATTGTCCTGTTCTGTGTACTATTCCCAAGTCTGCCCCAATATGGCATTTCTTACGTTCATATAGACTAGGGGTGGGCAAACTTTTTGTTGTGAGGGCCACATCTGGATATGGAAATTGTATGGTGGGCCATGAATGCACACAAAATTAACATTCAGAGATATTCAGAGCGGGGCTCTATAAGGGATGTTACCCAGGTGGAGGGAGGGAGCTCTATGGGCTATAGCAAGGAAGTGCTCTATAAGGGATGTTACTGAAGTGGTGGAAGGACAACTCATGGAGTGTGTCATGGTAGGGTGCTCTACAGGGGCAGTACCAGAGACTCCAAGGGGTCCTGCCAGCAGTGACACCAAAGAGGCCATACCAGACTCCCTAGCTAGGATGAGTGAGGTCCCTGGGCGGTTTTGAGAGTCTGGAGGCCTTGATCATTGACTAGTTTGGGTGGAGGCTGGTACGAGGAGGCTGGGACTTCTGGGATTGGGTGCACTGCCATGTAGGGGCAGGGTTCCAATCCCGGAAACAGCAGGGTGAAGTCTGGGTAAGCAGTGTTGGTCACACCCGCGCAATGTGGTTCTGCATGCAGGAAGAAGGTGCTCATCAAGGAGTTGAGAGTCGGAGGCTGGGGAGCACCGGGTGGACAGAGCAGGTCAAGCCCCTGACTCTGCTCCTCAGAGGGAGCTCAAGGGACGGATTAAAAGGTCTGATGGACTGGATGTAGCCTGTGGGCAGTAGGCTGCCAACGCCTGATATAGACAAAAGCCTCCACTGGTGAAAATCAAAGACTCAATTAAAATCAATGATCTGTCTGAAGATCTGGCCCTATAATTCTATCTTTTTTGGTGAATAATTCAGTCCAGACATTTCTCTACCTGGAAAATGAACAGATGAAACTATGAACCAATTTCAGCCCTGTCATATGCAGATACAACTCGCACTGAAGTCAGTGTTACAACTTCTATCATAATCTTAACTGTATTTCTTTAAACAGTAATTCAAAACTCACATAGTAGGAGCAAACTCAATCTTACTGAGATTCCACTGACATCAACAGATTGTGTTTGCTTACACTAGGGATGAATTTGGTCCTATGTGGTCATTTCAATATGTATAGAAACACACTCTCAGAGGAATAATTGCACTCAGTGCATACTTTTTTTTTTTTAAAAAAAAGGACATTATCCTCTTGCAATATACAAATGTCTACTTTTACACAACTATTTTCCCTTTTTTTAAAAAAAAAAAAACACAAAAAAACAACAACAAAAAAGCAAGCAACACATAACAAACATTCCTTGTTGAGGAAGACATATGCCAAGTGTGAATTCTTAAAATGACATTATTGAAGTAGCTCACTGCAAAATAAGGATATCTAATTTGTCAAATTAATCAATGCCTATTTTCAACACTCAGGAAACTTGGAAAACAACCTCATGAAATTTAAATAAACTATCACAAAAATTTTACTGTTAGCATAAGAACAAGTACAAGACATTTAATTCCTAACGGTAGTTTTCCTAGAAAGTTAAAAACTCCTTAAAATAAGGGCTTCAAATCAAAGTGTACCCTCAACCATAACTGTAGCAATGCTATATTTTTAATCTTACCAAAACACATGGACTCTCAAGAAACTGACTATTCTGTCAACAACATGACTTTATAACAAAGTAAAGGCAAAAATATAGCGTAAATCCAATTCTATTTTATATTGGCTAATGAACAATACTTTTTAGTGCACTAACAAATTAGCATGTGAACTAACAAATTTGCATGATGTACGCTGCACACTGGAGTGGGGATACTCTCTCCTCCTTTGTAATATTTTTAAAAGCTTAAGATGAATATTTAATAAAGTCTATGCAAAAGACAAGAAAGTGATGATGGTAAAGTTATCCAGACATGAAAAATGCATTTGTTTTATGTACAATTTAATAACTATTCTTGTGTGTAGCTTCCTTATAAACAACAAATCATGCCAAACATACATGACAGCTTTTTGTAGGATAGATTTACAAAAGCTAGTGAAGGAAAAGAAATATGGCAGATGTAGCTTTCGACAGAGTACCTTATTTGAAATATTCATTAAAATTGAGAGATAACATTTTTTAATATGGACTGAAAAACTGGCTGAAGAATTGCAAACAAATGAACAGTGATATATCACAAGCTGAGGGGCAGCAGTCTATCAGGCATTGGGAGAACTGCCGTAAGCATCAGCCTTATTTGATGTCTTCAGTAAAAACCAGAAAGATGGTGAATAAAGAGCATGTTCATGAAATCTACTGCAAGTACTAACTTGAGAGGGAGCTGCAATCACAAGTGAGGATGATACCAAGGGATGTAGTGATGTAAAACACATGGAAAGACTCCATGTACAGACCTTCATCTTTCTGTGTCAGAGAAGGTGGGGGAATGCTATATGTGGCGCTGCCCTGTCCCGCACTCACCTCTGACCTTGCAGAGCATCTCCACAGGGTCTAGGAATCCATGCACAGAGTAAGAATAGGGGGTAAGGATGACCACACATCAGCCTTGTCATTAACCTGCTCAAAAGCTAATGTAGCTTTGTGACTGCAATAATTTTTTTGCTGCTCTCTGCCCCTTCTCAGCTGTGGGGCTATCTTTTCACTGAAATTTTAGAGCACACACCAGCAAAGGAAGTTCTGGCAACTCAGCTCCATGATAACTCTAATGCTCATGTGCTCAAGGGGGAACTAGGGAGACAGACCTACAAAAGGAGTCTGCAGATGGATCTGGCCTCCTATAATCCCCTACAAACCAAGTATTTTGAGGGAAGAACCTCATTAGTCCCAATGTGGTTTTTTAAAAAAATTTCTTTGTAAAGCACCATACGAATGTATGGTGCTATATAAATTCTGAACCACCACCATCATCATCAGTAAGCACAGGCAAAATCATGAAATCCTTACTCAAGATTTATTCAGGCAAACAAAACTATTGAAATCAATGAGTAAGGATGTCATGATCTGGCCATGATGTTAACGTTACAACATCCAACCATTATTCCTTCAGATGCCACTTCTTGTAATTCCAAAAAGTTTCTTTACTGAGGATGCCCTTGTACAAAGACAGCATTATTTACATTGGTTACATCCTTGAGCTTTAACATGTTAACATTTTTGTATAACTGTAAGTGAGACATCAGAAAAATTAAGGATGACTGCCTCAGGAAAAAAAGTGGGCTGTTCTCAAGTAGTTCCATAATTTATAATGTGTGGTACAGTATTCAGTCCAACCTTAAGCTTAACCTTAAGATTTTAAAAACAGCTGAGGGTACCTTGATTATAATTAGGGCTCCATGTTTGTCATGGAGCTCACAGAAGTCATGGATTCTGTGACTTTCTGTGACTTTTGCAGAAGTCTGTGCGGCTAGCCCAGGAGCCTCCTGAGCAGCTCAGGCAGCCCCTGGGCTAGTCACACCACTGCTGCTGGGACGGTCTTGGGCCCCCCTGCGGCAAGAATTTGGGTGTGGAGGGGCTGAGGGCTGGAGAGTGGAGTGCAGGGCGGTGCTTACCTTCGGGGGCTCCCCAGAAGGGAGACAGGAATTCCCCTCTCTCAGGTCCTAGCTCCAATTGCTGCCTTTGCCCACAGGCACTGCCCCCACAGCTCCTATTGGCTGCAGTTCCCAGCCAATGGGAGCTGCAGAACCAGAGCTTGGGGCAGAGTGGAGACAGCACATAGAGCTAGGAGCTAGAAGTTACTGCTTCCTAGCAGCCAGGTAGGAAACCTACCCCAGCTTGTCCCTACTCAGCACCTGTGGCGCGCCCCCCTTCTGAGCACCTGCGATGTCCCCCTGGGCCACACCCCACTCTGAGCACCAACGGCAACTCCCATGGGTTGCCCGCCCTCAAGTTTTAGTCAGGGGTATATAGTAAAAAGTCACGGACAGGTCGCAGGCTGTGAATTTTTGTTGACTGCCTGTGTTCTGTCCATGACTTTTACTAAAAATACCTGTGACTAAAACAGCCTTAATTATAATCTACAAGTACCTATAGTATATACAGGGGGCAAAATTCTGATAGAGGGCTGCTTTATGAAGCAGACAAAGGAATAATGAGACAATGGCTATAAGCTTAAGCTAGATGAATTCAGATTGCCAATAAAGCACACATTTTTAACTGAGCTTAATTAAGCATTGACCAATTTACCTAGGGTGTCATGTATTCTCCATAACTTGAATTCTTTAAATCAAGGCTGGATGTCTTTCTAAAAAATATGCTGTAGTTCAACCAGAAATTAAGGGATTAATGTGGGAATTATTGGATGAAATTCTAAGGCCCGTGTTACATAGATCAGATCATCATAATGCTTCCTCCCTTATGAATGGTGGCATAAACACACCTACACCTATAAATATTCGGAGCATGATACTTTGGTGTATGGCTCTGCTCTGAAAAGCGACCACTTAAAAATCCCTGGGTTTAATGAGCATTATATCTGATGATTTTAATGTTTACTTTTTTTTACTGCTGCAAGTTCTGCAGAGTCAACACAGAGGATCAGGAGATGGATTCTCTTCTCTCCTATGTACCATCATCAGAATTATTAATTTATTACTGTAAGTACAAAAACGGCCCACAATTATACCTGTGCATCCAAAAAGGGTACACAATCAAAGTGGGAGCAGAATTTAGCTTTCACAATCTCTATTATTAATAATGATACATGAGCCAGAAAAAAATCCACCTGAGTTTCAGATCCAGACTGAGTGGGAGAATAGTAAATGAGAAAATCCATCTTTTTTACTTGTAAACGGAGCAAAATAGATATGAAGCATAACTGAGATAAAACTTAGAGGCTTTTTTCTTTAACAAAAAGTAACTTTTCTGAGGAGAATTTCATTTTAAAATCACTAAGTTAAGTGGTATGCTGCCCATGGCCAATGGATCTGAAAAATGTTCAAAACTTTATAATTGTAAAATCAAAATTACCTCAAACAGGATCAAAGCACACAACTGTCATTCCACCATACACAAAGTCAAGTGCGAAGATTTAAACCAAATATTTTTAACCGTATATGTGCACCAAAAAGCATACAAATGAAGTTCTTGATGTCTAGAAGACATCTTATCATATTCTAATAACTCATAAAACAAAGTAATATATTTTCTTCAAATTTTCCACATAAAATAATCCACAACCATAGAAGTTTCACCCTTCACAAGAAACTTCACAAGAAGTTTAGAGCAGAACTACCTCCTCCAGAACAGTTGCTGCACTATTCGTGTGATGCTATAATGTTCTTAGAATTAATTAATATTTGAACAATCTTGCATCATCAGTTATCTGAGTAAAATAATGTTTTTTTTCCTGCAGGACTTCATAAAACTCCAGTCCTATCTCTGCTCTCCTAGCCTCTTGTTCTCCCTCTTACACCTGACATCTAACTTGGTTCATCTCTCTTCTGAATTATCTTTATTTCTTTGTTCCAAGCATAACACTAAATCCTATTTAAAAGTACCCCTTGCACCTACAACAGCCTCTCTCTTATTACATGCTCTCCTCCAAAGTCACTCATTTTGTTTAGCTATTCTTCACCCACCACTGTTCTCGCACTACCTGCTTAATACTATACTATGTGTGCTCAACTACCCATAGTTACATAAATAGCATATAATGATTGAATATTTTTAAAGGATCAGTAAAATCAAGAACAAAAACCTATATCTGCCTCTTATCAAACACCACTATGGGCAGCATTTTCTTCCATTTGTTTTCTAGTCTCCTATCTTCCTTCTGTCATGCATGTAGAAGTAGCTCTATGTTATCTATCTGGTATGACTACAGCAGAAAGTCAGGAAACTTCTACCCACCTCAGCAGTGATGGAATAAAACCAGAAATGCAACAGTTTTCTCTGTTTCTCTACCCTATCTGCGTGTGACATTATCTGCAAACACAGCTTCAACTACTGTCTTTACACTGGTGCCTCACATATTTGGGACCTGCCTCCCTTTGTTCAAGCCAATATTTCAGCATGTCTTTCAGACATCTTTGTCCAGTCCCCATCTGAATGTCAAAATGGTCAAAACTAAGATCTTGATATTTCTCCTTCAGTCCTCCCTTCTTTTCCTCTTTCTCAAATCACAGCAGACACCACCCTCAACTTGCTAATCATCCAAACCCGTGATCCCAGCTCCTGTCTTTTGCTCCACAAATATAGGAAGTGTCTAAATCTTGCCACTTCTCCTTTCACAACATCCTCAAGAACAAACATTTCCTCTCTGCGCTCACTGCCAAAATTTCATCCAAGATCATCTCACATTCTGTTTACTGAAGTGACAAAGAGTCCTGTGGTACCTTAAAGACTAACAAAAGTACAGAAGCATAAGCTTTCGTGGGCTAATATCAACTTCGTCGGATGCATGCAGTGGAAGTATCCAGAGGCAGGTATAAATAAGAGGCAAGAACCAGGTTAGAGATAACAAGATTAGTTCAATCAGGATAAGCCAGCTTGTTATCTCCAATCAGGGAAGATGAGGTCCTCTTCTAGCAGCTAATCTGGAGGAGTGAACACAGAGAGGAAAAACTGCTTTTGTAGTTAGCTAGCCATTCATAGTCTTTGTTCAATCCTGAGTTGCAAATCCCAAATTTGCAAATGAATTGCAGCTCCGCAGTTTCTCTTTGAAGTCTGGTCTTGAAGTTTTTTTGCTGCAGGATGGTGACTTTTAAATCTGTTATTGTGTGTCCAGGGAGACTGAAGTGTTCTCCTAAATTTTTTTGTATATTGCCATTCCTAATATCTGATTTGTGTCCATTTATCCTTTTTTGTAAGGACTGTCCAGTTTGGCCAATGTACATGGCAGAGGGACATTGCTGGCATATGATGGCATATATTACGTTGGTAGATGTGAAGGTGAATGAACTGGTGATGGTGTGGCTGATCTGGTTAGGTCCTGTGATGGTGTGGCTGGTGTAGATATGTGGGCAGAGTTGGCATCGAGGTTTGTTGCATGGATTGGTTCCTGAGTTAGAGTTATTATGGCGGTGTGCTGTTGCTAGTGAGAATATGCTTGAGGTTGGCAGGTTGTCTGTGGGCAAGGACTGGCTTGCCTCCCAAGGCCCGTGAAAGTGAGGGATCGTTGTCCAGGATGCGTTGTAGATCACTGATGATGCGTTGAAGAGGTTTTAACTGAGGACTGTAGGTGATGGCCAGTGGTGTTCTGTTGTGTCCTTTCTTGGGCTTGTCTTGCAGCAGGAGGCTTCTGGGTACACATCTGGCTCTGTTGATCTGTTTCCTTATTTCCTCGTGTGGGTATTGTAGTTTTGAGAATGCTTGGTGAAGATCTTGTAGGTGTTGGTCTCTGTCTAAGGGGTTGGAGCAAATACGATTGTACCTCAGTGCTTGGCTACAGACAATGGATCATGTGGTGTGTCCGGGATGGAAGCTGGAAGCATGAAGACAGGCATAGCTGTCCGTAGGTTTTCGGTATAGAGTGGTGTTAATGTGGCCGTCACTTATTTGCACTGTGGTGTCTAGGAAGTGGACCTCCCGTGTCGACTGGTCCAGGCTGAGGTGGATGGTGGGGTGGAAGCTGTTGAAATCGTGGTGGAATTCTTCCAGAGTTTCCTTCTCATGGGTCCAGATGATTAAGATGTCATCAGTGTAGCATAGATAGAGAAGGGGTGTGAGTGGATGAGAGTTTAGGAAGCGTTGTTCCAGGTCAGCCATAAAAATGTTGGCATACTGTAGGGCCATGCGGGTGCCCATAGCAGTGCCACTGGTCTGGAGGTATATATTGTCACCAAATTTGAAATAAGTGTGTGTGAGAATAAAGTCACAGAGCTCAGCAACCACTTGTGCTGTGGCATCATCAGGGATACTGTTCCTGACAGCTTGTATTCCATCTCTGTGTGGGATATTTGTGTAGAGAGCCTCTACATCCATGGTGGCTAGGATGGTGTTTTCCGGAAGATCACCAATGCATTGTAGTTTTCTCAGGAAATCAGTGGTGTCATGGAGATAACTGGGAGTGCTGGTGGCATCTGAGTAGAAAGTCCACATATTCAGACAGTCCTTCAGTGAGTGCCAATGCCCGAGATGATGGGGCATCCAGGATTTCTAGGTTTGTGGATCTTGGGTAGTAGATACAATAACCCCGGTCGGGCTCTAAGGGTATATTAATTTGTTCCTGTGTTGGCGTGGGGAGTGTCCTGAGTAGATAGTACAGTTTCTTAGTGTATTCCTCAGTGGGATCTGAGGGAAGTGGCCTGTAGAATTTGGTATTGGAGAGTTGTCTGGTAGCCTCCTTTTGGTAGTCAGACCTGTCCATGATGACAACAGCACCTCCTTGATTATAATGTCAGGATTGTTTCTGAGACGGTGGATAGCATTGCATTCTGCACGACTTACGTTCTGAGGCAAGTGATGTTGTTTTTCCACAATTTCTGCCTGTGCACATCAGCGGAATCATTTTGTGTATAGGTCCACACTGTCATTTCGACCCTCAGGAGGAGTCCATGTGGAGTTATTCTTCTTGTGTTGTTGGTGGGAGGTTGTCTGCGTATCAGTGCGCTGTTCCACATTGTCTTGAAAGTATTATTTGAGTCGGAGACGGCAAAAGTAGGCTTCCACATCACCGCAGAACTGTATGTTTGTGGGGGCAGTAGGGCAAAAAGAGAGTCCCCGAGATAGGAAAAACTCTTCTGCCGGGCTGAGTGTGTAGCTGGATAGATTGACGATATTGCTGGGTGAGTTACCGGTACCACCGTTGTGGCCCCATGTGGCAGGTAGGATTTTAGACAGCTTGCAGTCCTTTTCCTTTGTAGAGAGGTGAAGTGTGTCATGTAGATCTCCTGTCTTACTTTAGTAAAGTCTGTTTGTGTGGAAGGTTGGTTGTTTATGAAGGTTTCCAGGTTGGAAAGCTCTTTTCTGATGTTTTCCTGTACAGGATGCTGATCAGGTAGTTCCTGTTTCTTTGATAGTGTCTGGCGTACTCACTCACTGTGGTCTGTGCAGTATGTAGATAGCAATGGATTTTTCACCTTCAGTCCATTTGGTATGATGTTCATCCGTTTGCATTTGAAGAAAAAGATGATATCTGTCTGTACTTGTGCAAGTTTCTTCATGAGGTTGATGGATTTCCACTCCATACGGCTAAATGCAGTGCCTTGCATGTCGTCAAGAATCAGAGAGGTAGCTGTGTTAGTCTGGATTTGCAGAAGTGCCAAAGAGTCCTGTGGCACCTTAAAGACTAACAAAAGTACTGAAGCATAAGCTTTCGTGGGCTAATAACCACTTCATCGGATGCATGCAGTGGAAGTATCCAGACGCAAGTACAAATAAGAGGTAAGGACCAGGTTAGAGATAACAAAGTTAGGTCAGTCAGGATGAACCAGCTTGTTATCTCCAATCAGGGAGGATGAGATCCTCTTCTAGCAGTTCTGATTCCGTTTACTGTAATTTCTTCTTCTCTGGCTTGGCACTTAGAACCTCGCCTCTCTAAATCTCTTATGTGGACTATATAACCATTCAAGTAATAGAATATTAAGTTTGGAAGAGACCTCAGGAGGTCATCTAGTCCAACCCCCTGCTCAAAACCCCTCCATTAGCTCCTCTTTCTATCTCACTAGCTTCCTGTCCTTCCCTTCAAAGCCTTTCACAATTTAGTCCCATCCTGCATAACCATCCTAACATAATGCCAACATGCACCTTTGCACCACCAATGTTGATGATGTAAGAGCAGAATTTTATAATTGTACTAATTGCTATAAGAATTGATATAAACTTCAATTTTATTTTGCCAGCCACCCTTTTTGAACAACATAAAGGAATGAGACGATGAAGACTTGTGGCACCTTAGAGACTAGCCAGTTTATTTCAGCATAAGCTTTCGTGGACTATAGCCCACTTCATTGGATGCATAGAATGGAACAGAAGTAAGATGTATTTATATACACAGAAAGCAAAAAAAATTGAAACTGGGATTAATTTTCAAATTGGACACTATAAACCAAGGGCTAAACAGGGATTCTGGATGGCTCTCTCATTATACTAATTGATTGCATTTCCCTAATTAATTTACCTTGAATAGTTATCTCCTGTCAGACAGATTCCATTTCAAAAGTTTTTTTTTTCCGTCCTGCTGATAATGGCTCATCCAAATTCACAGCCTCTTAGAATTGGTATGCTAATGAACAACTTTTTTTTGCTTTCTATGTATATTAATACATCTTACTTCTGTTCCATTCTGTGCATCCGATGAAGTGGGCTATAGCCCACGAAAGCGTATACTGAAATAAACTGGTTAGTCTCTAAGGTGCCACAAGTCTTCATCGTCTTATTTACGGATACAGACTAACACGACTGCTAATCTTAAACCTGTCATAAAGGAATGACTGTTTGAGACTCTGTGAGGTTTCCCAGTATGCATTGCAATTAGGACCTGTTATGAAGTTTCATTAGTAAAAGACAGGATTTTGTATTGTGTCTATGATAAACAGATTAGAGAAATGTTGAGGGCCTGAAGTCCCAATGTAAATTGTTTTAGTTATAAGATTTAGCAAGGCTTGATTTATAATGTATTCTGCTGAATATAAAATACTGCTGTTGTATACCTTTGAAGGTTTCTGTGAAAGACTGTGTGAATGAGGAATGCATGCATCAGCAAAAGAAAAGGTGTAATGGCCATTGTTTTAACCAGATGGTCAAAAAGGAGGGGCGAAGACCTTAAGGGGATTTATCCACACCAGAGAACCATCAATGTGCATCCATAATTGAGGAAGGGCAAACTGACAACCCTGAAGTGAGGACTAGCACCCCTAAAGACAAGACATTAAATCAATCCAGGCCAGGAAAACCTCTCGGAAGTGTTTTGAAATGTTAACATCAGATGATAACACCAATTAAAGGACTAAGCTATCACAAACTGACACAGCAAAATCCATAGACTCCAACACAGAAAAAGGAACTATAAGACGGGGTGTTTTTGTCATGGAAGTCTGGGTTCATCTTGCCATTACCCCAGGAGCATCAAGCCATGACTGACAGAGCCCAGCTCCTTACTCATGCTCAGTCTAACTGGCCATTAGATTAACTCGAGCTACAGCAAACTGGCAACTTTAAAACACCAACTGGCAGGACTGTGTGCATGATGTGTATGTGTGTGTGTGACTGAAAACCATATGCTAATTTGTATTCTTAATAAATACGGCATATTAGCCTTCCTCTTATAAAAGATCGCTTGTGCTTTGTATAGCATAACAATGATCTTCTTGGCTGATTTTCCCACAAACCCTTCTGTGTTTTCTCCCAGGCTTTCCATTTGCCTGGGAAAAACTTCCCAACAAAATCTGCAAAGACATCGTCACTCTGCCCTCTTCAATTCCTTTCCTCAAGCTCACTTCTGTCAAGATGTTTACAGAAAACCACTATCTGATAATAGCTATAATGATTAGCAGATGAAAAGTGGTAACAAGCCAATTATTCACCCATTTATAACACTGTCTTTTAGGTTGCAAGTTCTCTGGGATAGTCGATTTCCCTCAATTTGTGTTTGTCCAGTGATGTGTCTGTGTATGTGTTTTTTTTCCCCTCAGGCACATAATCATATCTTTCCCCTGTACTGCCTTTCTTTCAACAGCTCTGAGAGACGAGTCTGTATTTTAAAAGGCCCGAGACTTCTTTCCTTTCCCAGCATGCTTTCATATTTTCTATAGAAAGAGCAACAGTCAGGTTTTCTCCTCCCTCCCCTCTAACAACAGGGTGGCACAGCTATCCTCCAGTGGCTTCATCATTTCTTCTGCTGAGCACTCTGACAAGTCCACTGCTCTGGTAAAAGGACCAGACATCTTAGGGCATACTTATTTGCCCCCCGTCCCCACACACAACCTAACAAACAAGGGAAATAGTTCCTAGCTTGCTATCAACCAACATCTTGTTTCTCCTCAGAAATTTCTTCTCGTTTGCTAATTGTCAAGTACTCTGCATCACAGTATAATTCAGATTATATACATCAAAGAACCCAAGGTTCCTGCTCCAAAGATGGTATAAAGATCCATAAGCCCCTTCAGCATGACATTTTGTCATATGTAAAGTAAACAGCAAATTTTCCATATGCTCTAAAATCTACAACAAAAATCAATATGATTATAAAAATTAATATGTTGATATGTTTCTAGTATCTTCTACACATATATATATACAAATTAGATGTTTTGAGGATTTTTTATACAAGATTTATTGTCATGAATTGTAAAGTGACAACAGAAGAAAACATGGACAGGCAAGGTGTAGTTTCCTAGTTAAAAAATAAAATAAAGTAAGAATCAGCCTCTTTTTTTTTTATACTTACAGCTGGAATTCTACTTAAAGAATGAGTGAATAGTGAACTAAACTAGAAATAGTAAGACCAACTCCATAGACTTAGACTTGTCCATAGACATAGTCTGCAATTTTGGAGCAACAAACCCCCTCCTAAATAAATAAATTCTCCTTGTTACTCTCATTGCACACCTTTTTGAGACAGATGCTAGTAGCAAGACAATTGCTTTATCCTTTGAAGATACTCAGATAAAACATTTCATAGGTTTTTTATGTATTGTGCAGTTTTGTTAGCCTATGAATGCTTGAAGGTCCACAACATAAGCCTTCAAAAATCAAAGTAAGACCTTTCCAGAACTCCTGCTCCATTGTCCAAGCTAATAGGAAATACATGATTTTAACAATATCAATGATTCTCAAACTGTGGGTTGGGACCCCAAAGTGGGTCATGACTTCATTTTAATGGGGTCCCCAGGGCTGGCGTTAGACTTGCTGGAGCCCGAGGCAGAAGCCAAAGTCCAAGCCCTGCCACCCAGGGCTGAAGCCCAAAGGCTTCAGTCTTGGGTGGCAGGGCTCAGGCTTTGGCTCCAGCCATGGGCAGCAGGGCTCTGGTTACAGCCACCCCTCCATTCCCCCACCCAGGCCTGAAGCCCTCAAGCTTCAGCTTCGGCCCTCCTTATGGGCAAGGAGGCTATTCGGTTTTGGCCCTGCTGCCATTTTCAGTCCCCCTTCCCGCAGATGTGTAGTAATTTTTGTTGTCAGAAGGGGATTGTGGTGCCATGAAGTTTGAGAAACCCTGAATTAGACTAAGTCCAGTAAGTGACAGAGATAAAAACTTGTCAATTTTGGACTTAGAAAGAGAACTGTATTAAATATTGAATCAATCTGAACATGTTCTTCTAATTTTAGAATAAAAATATTTCCATTAGTAAGTGTTACTGGCGCTCTGTCTTACAAACTATTTACTCAGGCTAGGCTGGCTCATGAACATGCCAGCCTCATTTCGTCCTTGAAGAAATTTTACTTAAGGAAGTTTTCATTTTATGGTTCTATTTTAAATACATCTCACACGTTGCAGAATAAAATATAAATATTTGTTTAACTTGTTTTCAACTTAAATGGTACTTTATATCTCATTATTCCAAAGCACTTTACAGTTAATGGCCTAGACCAGGGGTAGGCAACCTATGGCATGTGTGCCAAAGGCGGCACGTGAGCTGATTTTCAGTGGCACTCACGCTATCCGGGTCCTGGCCACTGGTCTAGGGGGCTCTGCATTTTAATTTATTTTAAATTAAGCTTCTTAAACATTTTTAAAACCTTATCTGTTTTACATACAACAAATAGTTTAGTTATATATTATAGCCATAGAGAGAGCTTCTAAAAATGTTAAAATTATGCAAAATCTTTCATTTCTAACAAAAACCACCACAAGAATTTTAGTGATAGCAGAAAAGAAGGGAACAATGATAAAAGGGAGCAGCAGTTAAGTTGGAGCCAGCGACAAGGGGCATCAGTGGCTAATCGAGATGACTTCAAAGAGGAAATGGGTGACAGCAGGCTGCAGTTCAGAGAGATATTGCTGGAGGCAAGCAGGAAAAGGTGTAGCTAGGATAGGGAGAAGCAGGGAAAGAAGAGTTGCCCTATAAATATCTAAATTACAATAGCCTGGGATTAGACTGAGATGGTGGAAGAGAGAAGGGTAGAAGAGAAAACACAACACAGTTCAAGAAGAAGTGGGAAAAGGAAAAGAAGAGATCAGGGTGCAGGGGAAGAGCAGATAAGAAGGCAGGAGTTTAAGCCTCAGAAGGTGAATCCTGGAAGCATGGAAGAAACCAGTGTAGCTAAGTAATTAATCAAGGCAATGGCAAAGGATAAAAAATGTGGGAACTAATAATTAAACTAGATTAACTGCAGCAAATGATTGAGTATAAGCACATGGGAGGCTGGAGAGAACTGATGAAACTTGGTCCTTGAGCAGAAGGAGAGTTCCTGTGAACAAGATAGCCCTTAGACTCTCGCTGGTATTCTTATGCAATCAACTGGAAGTGGGAGCAGATTGAAAAGCTTCTGAGAGAGGAGGTCCCTCTTATAGGTCAGTGCTGAAAGCCTCAGGAGCAAACAGAATTGAGCCAAGGATCCAATGGAACTCAAGTCCCTGTGCAGAAAAAGGAGTGGGTTCCTACTATGGGACAGGTATGCCCCAGACAGTCCCCTGAAGAGCTTTTTGGAGGCAGCTGTAGCAGCAGATTTCATCATACTGGAGAGCTAAGGAACAATGCAGACATCTACACAGATATATCTTTATGGTTGGCCTAAAGGGCAACAGTTTTATTGACGCAGAATCTGCATCAATAAAAGACCTCAGTTTTTAAACACAGCCATTTCCTTTTAAACTTATTTTAAAACATGTAACCTATATTTGGTTTCTGCTTTAATCTTATAAACAAAAAGCTATTAGTGTTGGAAACCTGTTAGTGAAAGTTCTACCAATAAATACACATATACTCATGAGCTACAGAAGGGTCATTGTTGCTCATGAAACAAGAAAAATCATAAAGAGGTAGGAAAGCCTAGACCAGGGATCCTAATCTTCAGAGCTGTAGTAGGAAGAGAGCCTAAGACATAAGCCTTTGTATCAGACGCCTGAACTAAAGTAGTGGTCAAAACTTGGCTGATATGAAGCAAAACCAGGCTGTGAGCAGGAGGCATGCCCTGCTCACAGAATTTGGCAAGCACAGGGCTGATATTGCAAAAACACGTGTTCCTAAGAGGTGTTTGGCACTGAGCACTCATGCAAGCACATTCCAGAAGGGTGGTACCAGAACACTGCAATACCAGCCCATTTCCCAAAGATAACAGGAACATACTGACCCATCCTAAAGATAAGGTCAGGATGACAGCACGATAGATAGAGATGTTATGATCAAACCTACAGGTGCAAGGCAATGGGCGGCACCCACATATGTCAGAGAGTGGCATCCTGATACATCAGAGACAATACGTAAGTTGTTTGTATTAGCGTATAAAGATGTATCTCAGAAAAAGTGTCTTTAGCAAGCCGAGAGGGAAATGGAAAGTCCCGACACTGACTGAGCTGCGTCCATTGTTATGGCTATACATGTATTAGTGGTCTGGTAGAGTCTGCGTAATATTAGTACCTTGCTTCGTCGACAATAAACCTAGCTGGGTGCCTTCATACCTTAACAGATCTTGTAGTTGTTGGATGGTTTGCTCGAGGTCTGTTGTACCAGCTGTCTGCGCAGAGCTGTGACAGCACTCAGGGAGAACATACACACGCAGCTGAACATCTAACTACAAGAACCACCTCAAAATCAGTGCTGTCTACCAGCAAAATCCATTTCCAAGTATGGCTAAATGGCAAAGAATAAAGACTCTATAATCAATTATATCTCCTTTTCCCCTCAACTCAGTTTGACAGAATAGGATAATTTACATCATACTCATTACTTCGGTACTGGAAAGCCTGGTAATTACCAAATATACAATGGCTCCAGGAACAGCCTGAAGATAGCTTTAAAGTAAAATGTTGAATACATAGTTATATTCAAATTCTTATCTGATTTTCCTGTTAACAGAAAACAATAAAAAGGAGAACTCTAGCCAGACAAGATCTTCCTTTAATGAAATCTTACTTAAGGTTGGTTTCCCTTTAGGAAAGTTATGGTGTCCTGTGTTTACATAACAAATGTTGGGGTTCCCTGGTTAAAGGAATCTATTTAGGTATTTATATGACACTTCTAACTGTAGTACCTGAGTACTTACAGTCACCTCACTGCACTGACAAAGAAAGAAAGAGGGAGAAAAAAATAGAGGTAATACAAAATTAAATTGGGTACTCAGGTAGAGGCCAGACCTTGCAATAGGTATGCAGAACCAGTTTAAAACCTCTAATGCCACATGTGAGGGCTGATTTTTATTGACTTTTTAATGTCTAAGTAAGGTGCTTCTTTTCTGTTGTAATATATATATAGTAAAAAGAGATGTTCGATAAATAAAACAAACAATTATATATTGGCACAGTGATCATTAGTAGTAACTTTTTCAGAAGTATTTACACTTACATTTCCAGACTGCCCATTGTTATTTGTAATGCTGTTTGTGGAGTTAAGACTGCTGCTCCATTCATTTGCAATTCCTATGCTGTCTGTTGAAAACAGATGAGCGCCTGGCTTTGATTGACAACCAGTTTGCAGTATGACTACATTCATGGTGTCCTCTGTTGAAGGAATCCCCAACAAATTACACACAGATTTTATGTTTAGCTGTGTGAATTCAATAATTACATACTCAAAACCAAACACAACATCATCATCTCTGATACAGAAACATTTAACTACACAAATAAAAACTTTGTTTCTGAAAGCATAATAATATAAATAAAGCAAAGTCAATTTGAAAATGGTGTAATATAATATTTATGTATTTGTGGTCACTAACAAACTTAGTACCAAATATATGTTTGTAACTCACAGGGCTTTTCCTCATTACTCGGTCCAACAAAAATCCACAGGAACAAAAAAAGATCTGCATCCCAAGAATATACAGTCTCATTACAAATTTTGCTGAATTTTCAAGAATCTAAGATACTATAGTGTTTAAAAGATAGTATTTTTAGGACTCCGGATTGCAAAGATAAACACAACACTGTACATTGAATAACTGTCTTTTTTCACTCTACCTGGCTGTAGAGTGATCTATAGCATCACATCAAAAGAAGATGAAGTTACTCACCCTGTGTAGTAACGATGATTCTTCGAAATGCGTGTCCCTATGGGTGCTCCGCACTAGGTGTGCACGCGTCCCTGCACTTTTGATTGGACATCTTTGGTAACAGCGTCCATTTGACTCGCACATACATTCTCCCTCCCTCATGCTGTCTTGAGGCTAATTAGTGCTGCATAGCAAAACCACCCTCCTGGGCGAACCACCTTCTCTACTGTACAGTCCTTATTGAGAACTTCAAAGAAGATGGGAGGAAGGTGGGTTGTGGAGCACCCATAGGGATACACATCTCGAAGAACCATCGTTATTGCACAAGGTAAGTACCTTCCTCTTCTTCTTTGAGTAGTGTCCCCATGGGTGCTCCACTACAGGTAACTCTCGAGCAGTATCCTCAATGGGAGGGTGGGGCTTTGGTGTCAAGTCTCTTATGGATGATACTGTGGAACTGAAGATAGCATCAGAAGCAGAGTCTCCATTAATCACATAATGCTCTGCAAATGTATAAGACAGCCAAGTTTCTGCCATCTGCAGATTTCCGAAAGAGGAACATTCTTGAGGAAAGCAACACAGATGGCAGAACCTCTGGTATTGAGCAGAATGGACTCTGGGGTCTCAGATACCATGAGGGCCCTGGAAAACCAAAACTCCCATGGTGCTGAAATCTGTACTGTCAGGTCTTGTCGATGTTGACTCTTTGGTACTAAGGAAACCAACAATCTTGCTCCAGACAGTCCGATGAGGGCTGTTTAGAAGTTGTTGGTACAGAGAGTTTCTGCACTGATCATGTCTTTGTAGACACAGTACAGTGTAAACTCTTGTCTCTGACAGGCAGTGCCGCTGTTTTGGAGCCCATGCCCATAGCTTACTAGCTGTGTTTGCATTGGAAGACCCAGGTGAGTTGTGTGTACCATACTTTTAGCTGTCAGTGCCAAAGTAACTGAATGTGCTGGGGATCTCATCTGGCTGGTATGGGATTCAGTACGAGGCCTTACGGTTCTCTTTTGGGAGATCTTGCAAGGGGAATCTGAAGATTTCTCTCTCAGCTCACCCTCTTGAGAAGTAAAATGCTCTGGTGATGGTTCATGCTGTCAAGGAGATTCGGAGGCAGGGGCAGTCACAGGTCCAATAGGAGTAGCTTTAACTTTAATTACTGAATTTTTCAGGATCTGGCTTTTAGCTGCTGGCAAAAAGTACACTTTTATGGAATATGGGCCTCTCCGAGGCACTCCATGCAATGGGAATGTTTGTCTGTAGTTGGTATAGCCTCCCTGAAGGAGAGGCACCTCTTAAACCCGGGGGAGCTGGGCATGCTGTCTCTAGCCAGGGGCGGTTGAGAAGGTAGTTCACTTGTGCAGCATTAATTAACCATGAGGCAGAGCACGAAAGAAAGTCACAAAAAGCCTGTCCAGGCCAGACAGACACTGCTATCAAAGATCTCTAGTCAAAGGTGCAGGAATGCACACCCAGTGACAATGGAGTACCCAAAGGGACACTACTCAAAGAAGAATCTGGAATTTCCATTGCTTATCTTAATTGGATATAGTAAACTGAAAGTGGCCATTCTAACGACCAATTTTTATACCAGAAAAATTAATTCAAAGTAACTGGACCCACATGTCACTTCCTGGTGTTCTGAAGACAGCTTTAGTATTCTATTGAACATTACAGATTTGGTTAATTTAGATGATCATTACTTACTTCCCTTTGGAATATACAAATAAAAGTACTCTTTAAAATGGTATTTATTGAAAATTTGGACATTTAGGTTTGTGTGAGTTTTCTAGACAAATAATGCATTAGCAACAGATATTTAGTTGAATAAGCTGACTGACATTCCTTACCCCTTAATTCATGAAACAGGGTATTTAAAAAAACAGGGCCAGAAAAATAAAATCAGATCATTCCCTGAAGAAATTCCACAGATTTAGCCAGAATTTTCTATACAAAATGTTTTTTATTTTTCATGTCTGTTCACAACTGTATTTCTGAAGGGCCATAATAAACTGTGTCCTGCATGAACCTTCCTCCTGCCAAGGACAATTAACAGTTATGACATCATGCAGAAGAGTACATGCCATGATAATGAACAGATGGAACAGTGGGACATGCAAATTCAGCACCATAACTTCTCTGCAGGGGAGATAGCACAGTTGAGGATTTAGAGTAGCATCTGTGTCAGTCTCTATCTGCAAAAAGAACAGGAGTACTTGTGGCACCTTAGAGACTAACAAATTTATTTAAGCATAAGCTTTCATAGGCTACAGCCCACTTCATCAGATGCATAGAATGGAACAGACAGTAGGAAGGTAGCCGTGAGGAAGATATCATCCTACTGTCTGTTCCATTCTATGCATTCGTTGAAGTGGGCTGTAGCCTACGAAAGCTTATGCTTAAATAAATTTGTTAGTCTGTAAGGTGCCACAAGTACTCCTGTTCTTTTTATAGTTGAGGATTGTTTCTCATCATGTAACTCATCATAATCTGATGAGTTATGTTTTAATTATTGCATGATTCTGCCTTTATACTATGTGTTCAAATGCTGTATCTACCATATTTCCTTTGTCTTATGTATCAGGCGCAGGAGCAGGGGACAATTAAAACACACAGGAGACACAGTGGAGATGAGTAATAGCTATCATTGTGCAGAGACTCCAGACTAAGTACCGGGACTGTGCAAAGGAACACAGGTAGCCCCACTGCTTATCCTCTGCCTGACTGAATACGCAAAAAATGGACGTGAAGATAGAAGATGCTGAATTTATATAATGTTATTTACTTCCACTCTCCCTTGGGGTTCTGTCCTCATTCTGGATTGCTTTACAAGGTAGTTACAGTCATTGTCATCTCTATTAAGTCTAGAGAGAAAATACTGTCCAGCTACCCCGACACCCTCACATCAGAAGTGCTGTTCTGGTTACTGCCACCCTCATGTTCCCTTCTAGGTCACCGCTCCAGCCCTCTTTGTTCAGTTAGCTTCACTCCTCATACACACAGCTGCACATCAGTCCCAAATCCCATCAATGAATGTATCTATTTGCATACTCATGCAGTCCCCATCCAAGTAGGACTGGAGTGCCTCCCAAGTTTTTTAAAATAGAAAGAGTCTCGTACCATTCCTTCCTAGCCTATAGGGGAACTGTGATTAGTTTATTGGCATCTTTGCTCATGTTTTATGTACTTACTGAGGAACAGTTACAGAAATGAGTTTGCATTTGGAATACTGTTTAGCCTCAGTCATTCTAACTTGTTGAAGGACTGTGCCAGTTGAAAGGGTTGTGGGCTGCCACAACCAGTGGAAGGAGGCTGATAGGTGAGACCTAAAAGGGAGCAGAGTATCAGCAATGACACCAGGGGAAGCTCAGTTCCAGTGGATAGTAAAAAGGACCCAACTTACCAGCTTCCACAAAGAATGAAGAGAAGAGAGGGAGAAGAGAGAGTCAGCTGCTTTTGAAGAACCTCCAAAAGATGAGAGGAGTCTCTCTCTCTTACAGCCATGGGGAAGGAGAGTGGGCATAAGAGACTTTGTGTCTTCCCTGCACAGTGGGAGCAAAGGGGATTGCCTTGTCTCAGAAACTAGGGCCTCACTGAAGATAGGGGGAGATGCATACAGGATCTTAGGGGCCAATGAAACAGGAGCCATGGGATAAGATTTTCCCTGTCACCTTTCTTATGAGATAAGGTCTTTGGCTATGGAGCCTCTCTCTTTTCCTCCCACTGGAACTATGGAGGGGTTCCTTTCTATGGACCATACCTTAGCAAGAGAGGTGGAATGTCAGGATTGCAGGACTGAGCTCAGAGCTCTTGCTACTGGCAGAGAGAGAGACAGAGAAACCACAGTGGTAAGAGCCACATAAGAACCTAGATAGAAAGGATTGGCCACTTGACTCTCCTATTGCTACTTGATGTCAATCCAATTTTTGCATTCTTTTTACTCCCAAAGTCCTGATCTGGCTCCCACCTGCAAATATTTTGATGATATGGGAGAAAAGGAAGTCTTGACCTACTTCTGAATACCTCTCCCTATGCTGAACTATTTTCTCACTGTTTTTTTGTCTCTAAGTGTTTTTATGAAGAGCCTGAACCACATATGCGCCACACACTACTCCTGGGGGAATTCTGCATCACTTTGTGCACGCAGAATTCATGTCCCTTGTATATTCCTTTGCTTCCCTCAGAAAAATGACTTTCTGACGAGGAAGCAAAGGGAAGCCACAAGAGTGGTCACACATCCCTCCCCAGCAGTGCAGGCACATCGTTTCGGGTACCTGGCAGAAAAATAATTCACTGCAGGATGGGAGGGCTGGTGATGCCCTGGCCAGTGTCTCCGACCCTACGCTGGGCTCAGCTGCTAATCTCAGCTGGGCTGCGGCCGGGGAAGGAGATGACTTTCTCTTCCCTTGTAAGGAACGGCCAGGGCTGGATCAGACCCATTCCCAGAAACCTCCCGCTGCTAAGGGAAGCACAGCACTCCCCTCCCTCATCCCGTCCGCTTCCTGCCATCATTGCTCCTCAGCTGTGAGGGAAGGGGTCCCAGTACAGGGACCTCTTCCCCCATCCACCCAATCCCTGTACCTCTAGACCCCCCCCATACCCAGATCACCCCAACAAGCCCCCCCACACCTTCACTTTCTGCATCAGGAGCCCCCCTGCACCCAGACTCCCCCACTGAGCACCATCCCCCTGCACCTGGATCATCCCGATTAGCCTCCCACACTCCCTCCCCACTAAGCCCCAACCAGCTGCACCCAGTCCCTCACCCAACCAAGCTTCCAACCCCACTCCCTCAGCATCCAGACCCCCACCACTAAGTCCTCCACACGCAGATCCCCTTGCTAAGCCCCATCCCCCCATACCTAGACACCCCTTGCTGAGCCCCAAACATGTTCAATGGGACCCCTTGCAGAGTCCCATTTCCCCC
>ML677381.1:79292-116822 GCA_007922305.1 Dermatemys mawii
GCACGTCGCCCTTCCACACATACTTGGGCAAGCAGGCTCAGCTGATCCCACACCTGGACCAGGGGCCAGGGCTGAGAGTGCATGCAAGACTCTGCCCTTCTCACCTGCTATCTTGGTGCACCTGGCATGGAGAGGCAAAGCCCTATGGCATCTGTGGGGCAGCCCCTGCCCTTGCACTGTGTCAAAGTCAGGAGCAGCTTCACAGCTGAGTTCATGTCCCATGGAGGCAGGGGGCTGCAGGGTGATTTCTCATGTCCATGCAGCTAGTGTTCCCCATTGCCATGCTTGGGGCCTCCATATTTATTTACTGACAAACAAAATATTCAGATTCTGCAGAGTTTTAAAATACTGTGCACAGAATTTTTTTTTTTGGACAAGAATTTAATTTTTTGGTGCAGAATTCCCTCAGGAGTAACACACAAATTAACACCCTTTCTGCATCATTGGATAGTGTGAGTGGAGATAGGGGATTGAAACAATAGGCTTGATCCTGTTCTTATACTGAAGTCAATATAAAATCCCAATTTCTGTCTCTGGTGCACTGTGTTGTTTCCTCCTTCCCTGAAACACATGCAGTTCCTAACAACAACATTTAATCCTGAAAAATAGGTTTCTGCTGTTTTGTTCACAGAGGAAATATTTGGTAAATTTACTTATCAGTTGGACTGTAGGGTTCCAGCATTTCTAGGAACTTTATGACTGCTAAAGTATTACACCTCTTCAATGTATTCATCTTTTTCATATAAGTGAAAACAGAATCTAGGAGAACCATAAAAGGATGTGCCTTTTTCCTGTTTCCTGGATACAACAGCCTGGATGTGGTGAGGAAGTAAGAGGATAAGGGAAGCATCACTTGTCCATGGCACCTCTCTGGAGGTTACTAAAACACCAGGTCCTGTAAATACTTACACACATACTCACATTTAAACATGTGGTGTTACAGTCATGTCGATCCCAGGATATTGAGAGACAGGGGAGTGAGGTAAGAAGCTTGTCCAATAAAAGATATTACCTCATTCACCTTATACCTCTAATACCTTTAAACACGTTAGTAGTCCCATTGACATTGATGGGGCTATTTACACGCCTGAAGTAGAATACATATATAAGTATTTAATGGGGCCTAAATAAACAATAGGCACAGTCCATTTCACAAGTAATGCATTTTCCACTTCCACTGTTGCCATGAGGAGTCTGATGCAAAATAGTGAGGAAATCACAGATGCAAGTTAACAGAACGGGACAAAACACATTTCTTTTTTTTAAAAAAAGGTGAAAACAAACATTCTCTACTGTATGATCGTGGGAATTTTATTAACATTGATACAAAAGAACCACTCTCATACTCACTTTCAACATGTGCAAATGCACAAAATGGACCCCGCGGGCAGTAACCTGTTTGACGGATGTCATTGCACTTTGTAGATTTGTAAATCTAAAAAAAATAGAAAGTGAATAGCTTTACAATTATCTGGGTGCTAATGGCATAAGAACTCAATCTATTCAGTTTAACAAAGAGAAAGTTAGGGGGTGACATGATTACAGTGTATAAGTACCTATCTGGGAAACAAATATTTAACAATTGGCTCTTAGTTCTAGCAGAGAAAGGTATAACACAATCAAATGGCTGGAAGTTGAAGCTAGACAAAAATCACACTGGAAACAAGGTACAAATTTTTAGCAGTGAGGGTAAATAACCATTGGAGCAATTTACCAAGAGTTGCTGTGGATTTCCATCACTGACAATTCTTAAATCAAGATTGGGTGTTTTTTTAAGAGAGAAACTCTAGGAATTATTTTTGGGAAGTTCTATGACCCCCTTAGTCATCTCTTTTCTAAGATGACCAGTTCCAGGTTTTTTAATCTCTGCTTGTATGGAAGGTTTTCCATATCCTTAATCACTTTTATTTTCCTTCTCTGTACTCCTTCCAATTCTAATAATCTTTTTGGACTATCTGTCTCCGGGCTGTTTCCACCCCTACAGCGCTGGAGAGGGGTGACTATCCTGCTACAACGTATCATTGGGATTCTGTTTTCCAACATGCATTACTTTACATTTATCAACACTGAATGTCCTCTGCCACTGTGTTGCCCAGTCACCCAGTTTTGTGAGAGCCCTTTGCAATTCTTCCCAGTCTACTTTGGACTTAACTATCTTGAGTAATTTTTTATCGCTTGCAAACTTTGTCACCTCACTATTTCCCCCCTTTTACAAATCAGATATGAATATGCTCAACAGCACTGGTCCCAGTACAGATCCTTTCAGGATAGCATCTAAAAACCCCAGTCATGTGCTAGGGGCTGTACGAACATAGAACAAAAAGATAAACAGTAAGAGGGAACTAATGGAGAGTCAACACACTGTGACTTTTGGGTCCACGAATACGAGGGCATAAAAAATTCTAAGCTCATGCTCATAAGACACATGCACAATTACAGTGGAATTCACACTGACACAAAGAATTTTTGTTTTCTTCTCTTTCCTTCTTCCATTGTTCTATTCAATTTTCCCCAACCAACCGCAATCAAACCTTCCTACTACTGTGATTATACCACAGAGGTTTACCATAAATGATTGTGATGTCACAGGAGTCACCATTATGACTTGACTGCAGGACGAAGAAATAGGCTGAACAGTGAAAAGGACTGTTTAAACCCAAATCTTACACCTTGGGGTTAAGAGAATTACAAATCATATGAAAATGTAATCTCATCCATGTCCAAATATTGCAGGAGACATCATGAACTTAACTTCTCTTTCATAATTAGTGTTCTAAAAGATGCTATAGGTGACTCATGTAACTGTACAAATGATATTCCTAGCAATTTTTTTTGTTTTAAAGCAAGTATCTCCCCTAATTCGATTACTGTACGAACGACTCTCCAGATTCCACACAGCTCTGGATAAAATATATCTACTTTTAAGAAGACATGTGAAGTTGCAGTGCTCTAAAGACAGCCTACACACAGTAGACTTCAGAAATAAAATTGCTAGTATTAGTTAGCACATTAAAAAAGGCAACTTAAAACTGTTGCAGAAATCTTGCAACTTCTTTAACAGATCAGAAAACTAATTAGATTTAATACGATATGCCCATATGATAAACGAAACATTTGTCTATTTCCATTATTAAGACAAACCATGTTCAATTTAACACACTAAACAATGGTGAAAAATAACCTCAGTTCTTACTTCAGGATGGAACTGCTGTTCAGTACGAGAATGGCAATACTGACAGTTATCCCTGTTTTCACACTTGGAAGGTTCACCCCACTCATCTGCATGTTTTACACTGGGGCAAGGAGTAGACCTAGAAAAAGTGAAATCCAAAAATGCATTTGTACTAATTCCCCAGCAGCAAACTCAAATATTTTTCCATTAAGTCCAAAGTAGCATCTCAGCTGCTGAAGCCCACTGTTTCCATTTCTGCAACAACAGCTTATCACCAGGGTCAGGCTCTGGGGCCTCTGGAGCCTACAGATGTGGGCCAGCAATATTTTGGGAGCTCTTTGGGCAAATGCTCTTTTGGTAAAAAGATGCTTACTCCTGGGGGGAATTCTGCTCCCTTTACCCAGGTAGCTGCACGCCTTCCTCCCCACAGCCCAGCTACCCAGATACCCCACCCCCACGCCCCGAGCCTCCCGCCAGCCCAGACACCTACCCTCAGAGCCCAGGGATCCAGCAGGAGAAACAGCCAGATGCTTGGTTCCAGGCTTGCACAGACCGCCCTCTCCTGCCCTCAGGGCATGCAGGTAACTGCAGCTGCCTGAAACCCTCTAGCTCTTTCTCCTTACGCCCAACAGTGTCTTCTATAAGGAAGCTGGGCTCTGCTGGGTCCAGCATCCCCTAGTGCAGGGGTGGGCAAACTACTGCTCACAGGACCGTCCTGTCTGGTCCCTGAGCTCCTGGCCGGGGAGGCTCTCCTCCCCCATCCCTCGCCTTCTCCCTCCCTCGCAGCCACGCGGCTGTGCAGGCAGCGCTCTGGCCCGCCGCTGCTCCCAGGCAGCGCTGTAGTGGTGTGGCTGGCTCCAGCAGAGCAGTATGTCTGACTCTGGGGGGCCATGTGACCTCCAGACATGCTGTTCTGAACAGCATGGTAAAGGGGCGGAGGGGTTGGATAAGGGGCATGGAGTCCCAGGGGACAGTCAGGGGACAGGGAGCAGGGGAGGACTGGATGGAGCGGAGGTTCTGGGGGGGGCAGTCAGGGGGTGGAGGGGTTGGATAGAGCGCGGGAGTCCCAGGGGTCTGTCAGGGAACAGGTGTGTGGATAGGGGTCGGGGCAGTCAGGGGAAGGAGTCCTGGGGGGTGATAATTAGGGATAGGGGGTCTCTGGAGGTGGCAGTCAGGAGACAAGGAGCAGGGGAGAGCTGGGGAGGGGTTCGGAGTTCTGAAGGGGGCAGTCAGGAGTTGGGAAGTGGAAGGAGGTTGGATAGGGGGCAGGCCAGCCTGTTTGGGGAGGCACAGGCTTCCCTACCTGGCCCTCCATACAATTTTACAACCCCGATGTGGCCCTCGGGCCAAAATGTTTGCTCATGCCTGTCCTAGCAGCAGCCAGCAGCGCTGCAGCCCATTTTGTGTAGGTAAGAAAATTCTGTGCAAAAAACGTTAATTTCTGCAAAATTCGGCATTGCACAATGACCCAGAATTCCCCCAGGAGCAATGCATAAAACACAGCTAAATTCAGTTTCTCTTGTGTTTTATGATGGTTACTTACAATTATGTGGTTGTTAGGCCAACCCCATCAATACTGCACTACTGAACTGAAGGTACAGAAAACTGAAAAACTACATTTTTCAGGCCAGCAATTAATACTAAAAGTCAAATGTCAGTATGTTTTTTTAGCAAAGTTTGGTTATGAAAGTATTGCCTGGGGAAAGGAATTTGTAGCAGGGGGAATCAGCTATATCCAGAAGTTATCAACGGTCCGTTTTTCTATTAACAGCAGCTGAAGGTGGAACAACTGAGATTTTGAATTGGTGCTAGGAGATGCAGAAACTGTTTCTTCTCCTCTCAGGGAAGACTGATGTTTTAGTCATATTTTAATTACTTTCCTATTCAGGGCTGTCCAATCATTCTGAAGTTTGTTTCTTATAGTTTTATGGGGCTTGTCACAAAAATCTAATACTGTTAAACTAGGTATATCCAGTTGAACTGTTAGTATAATCCAAAGAAGTAAGTCCCCTAATTCTACTGATTCTACTGATTCATGGGGGACATAGACCCAAAGTTAGGAAAACATGTTCTTAGTATTTATTTATGTACCTGTATTTGAATTTTCTGGGATTCCGTCTTCTATCTCGGCTGTTGTGATAATGGGGACATGCATAACCCTGGCGGCAGAGTCTGGGGGGTTTGATGCATTGTTCTGTCTTGTAGCCAGCTAATACAAAATTAGTATCTGTAAACAGATCAACAAATTTAAAATATGTTAACACTTTAACTTTGCATTTAGAATACCATTAATGAATCCAATTACCAATAAAATCCATGAAAGCAATAAAGTTTTGCATTTCTTTTATATAAAAATCCTGGTTTGTACACATCACTAACGCTAAGATTTTGTCACAGTTATTTTTAGTAAGTCTCAGATATGTCATGTCCAAAAAACACAAATGCATGGAGCCTGTGACCTGTCCCTGAAATACTAAAAATAACCAGAGATAGGGCTAAGAAGGAGGGAAGAATGGAATCTCATGAAGGGGGCCCTTGATCACCCCCACCACGGAGGGGGGCACAATCCCAGCTCCAGCGGCTGCAGCAGGAGCTCAGCCCCCTTCTGCTGGAACTGGCCGCAGGACAGGGCTGTGCGGCCCTGGCTGCATCCCCTACCACAGCCCTGGAATGCCATGAGGGGAGCACTTAGCCCCTGCTGCAGGGTCCTGGTTCCAGCCCAGGCCTCAACTGCCGACAGCTGAAGCAGAAGACATCATGGAGGTCTGGTACAGTCAAGGAATCCCTTGCTGCTGTGACCTCTATGACTAAATCACAGCCTTACACATGACCATTCACAAACAATTACGATGAGACCTGGATTTTATTGTCATTAGGCAGTCTGACTAATCTTTATCATTTTTATATTAAATAAAAATTTTACCATGACAATAAGCACAAATAAAATACTAGCAGAATCCCAACACCAGACAAAATGTCCAGAAGCTCTCAATACAAGTATTTATTTTTTCCCAGTATTCTTCATACAGTCCCATACTTATAAACATTAAAAGCAAAATAAAAATAAGCTCTTTAATATTAAAAAATTGGAAGTATATTATTCATTTTAGTAAGACATGTAACTAGGACCTTATGCAACATTCCCTTCTGGATCTCCTTCAGTATGACTTTAGCATTCTTTACTTCACGAAACCTACTCTGACTAATGTTCTCCAATAAGATGGTCTTGACAAGGCCTCAGGGCCACTTCTCTATCTTGTCCTCCTTAATCTTCTCCCTACGTTTGATACTTCAGATCATTCCCTCTTCTCTGATTATACTTCCTCCCTTGGTTTCCATGGCCCTATATTCACTTGGTATCTTTCCAATTGTTTCTTCAGTATTTCCTTTCACAGTTCTTACTCTCCCGCTTTGCCAGCATCTCTAAGGGCTCTGTCCTTGATCCCTTTCTCATCTTTCTCTCAACAATCTCATCCTACATGGTTCAACTATCTTCTATCTTTACTTCTCCACTTAACTTGCCTTCTTATATACATTCACATCTCCAACTGTCTTCTAAACTATACTGGATACCTTGCCATTCATTGGTCCTGAAACACTTTTAACAGTGTTGTCCCTCCCACCAGGACCCCATGCTGGAGGGGGACGGGACTGGCAGCTGGGATCTTGGAGGGAAGGGGGGAGAGACCGGCAGCCAGGACCCCAGGTAAAATCTGGGGGTACTACAGCACCCGCCAACAGTCCTAGTTCCTGAGCCTATGTTGCCATTAGCTAGATGTAAAAAAAATTGAGCTTCTCAGTCTTTCTTCATAAAAATCATTCATTTCTCCCATGCTGCCGACAGCACCATCATCCTCCCCACCACTCAGACTCAATCTCTCTACTTTCCACACATTCAGAGAGTTTCCAAATACTCCTATTTCTTTCTCTGCAACATCCCAACTGCCAACCCTTCCTATCAGTCCCTACAGCTATAGTTATCTGTGCCTCGGGTTACCTCCTACCTTCACTTCAACAACTTCCTACCTGACCTCACTAATTCTAACATTACACCCAACCAGTACACTGAGACGGCAGCTCAAATAATTTTCCTCACTTTCCTGTGGACAACATGATTCTCCCCACTAAAACCTTCCCTGGTTCCCTTCATCAACTCTAACCAAATTTCTCATTCCTTGCTTTTCAGGTTAACATCTGTTTGTCTTTTAGAGTGTCTCCTATTATCTCTTAGGAATGGTAACGTTAACATCATTAGCAAAGCTTTTCATTTTCCACTGTCATGCTTCCCTCCACCCCATATGGAAGGGTCTCTCTATCCCAATGCTTCTGGCAACTTCCCTGTTTTCATTCATATCCTTTTCAAAATCCCACTTCTTCCACTAGGCGCACAAATGCTAAGCTACCATCAATAAAATTCAATCACAACCTTAATATAAAAAGTATTTTTCCACGGTAATTTTCCACTCAAGTGTGATTATTTTTAAAAATTAAAAGAAAAAAATGGTTCAGTTATTTTCAAATGCAAAGAGTAGGGGGACAGTACACGTTTGCCATTACAAAAAACCAGTTGTAATAGCTCTACTGTTCTCAGTGGATGGTGGCAGAAATATGAAATCTGGCAGAAGCATTTGTCTTTTTTGCTCTTTATACAACAAAAATAATGTGAAGTAACCACACAGAGATGAGCTCCAAATAACCATGTTTACTAAATATGCATAAACATGCCAACCTATCTGCATACATACATGTTGTTCTGACTGGTTTCTGGCAGTTTCTAAAACATAGAACATAGCACCATAAAGGACACAAACTATATAAAGAGACACTACTCTATTCCTGTACACCAAAACATAATCCTTTGGACACAGATGTGCTTTTTGGTCATCTGGTTATAGCCCATTTAGATCTGGATGAATTTTTGAACAACAATGTGAAGTTTTTTGTTATATTTGTTAAACTAATGATTTCCCAATATCTATTAGATTTAGACTGTAAACACCCATGTAGCATGGAGAAGGAAGCTACCTGACTCAAATTTAGAAAGGACAAGAGCTGGACCAGGATGAGGGCGGGAGGAGGTAATTACTCACTTTTACCATTAAAAAAAACAAGGAAGTTCAATCCAAAATAACTTTGACATGGAACATTACATTTGAGAATTGAAATTTATTAAGAGACAGGGTATTCAAAGTTACAGCTCCACAGCAACTTATGTACATGCAGAATTCTGAATTATTTTAAAAATACTGCTAAGGCAAATGCTTCATACGTACTGAAAGGCCAAAGTGATGGTTACTGTGGAAATTCTCCTGTATTAGCTTACTTGTACTAAATATTATAATCTTTCATTTAAAAAAGGAAAATTATGACGTCTTAGTTATAATGCCAAGCAAACTTAGTATCAAACCCAATTTGTCATGACTTCCTCCCTTCTCCACCACCAAGATTCTTCTCCAAGAAGCTATCTGAAAAACAAAGCTGACAATCCACTTTGCAGTACATGCATCCTCTTTGGAGCACAGGAATTACCACAATGGATCATAAAACCATAGCCTCCTCCAGGGAGCCCCTGTGGACAGCTTTCTGCTGGCAGCTGCTTTCCCTAGAGAGCACCTCTAGTTTCCCAACTCCCACCTGCCCTTTACCTGCTGTCTCTCACACTCTGTCCCTCTAGGGCCAAGCACCTCTCTGAACCTTTAATTGTTTTTAACACCTCTTGGAACTATAGGGAATTACCAGAGCATTTAGATGAAAAACAACACTATATGTTTTGCCAGTATTTTAAAAGAACAAACAAAATAACTCAGATAACTACAGACTACTTTGTCTGTCATCAATCCTGGGCAAATTTGTGGAAAGACTGAACTGAGATGCAATCAGTGAAGAATTAAATGATGGCACCATAATTAATATCTATCACCATTGTTTTATGAAAAATAGGTCTTCTCAAACAAGTTTTATATCACTTTCTGATGAGATCACATCTCTGATGAATAATATAATTTACATAATGTACTTAGACTTCTGTAAGACATTTTATATGGCCCTGCATGCCATTCTGATAAAAAAATCAGCACTATATAAATATCAATGTAACCCATATTAAATGGATTAAAACCAGGTTAACTGATGATCTCAAAACGTAATTGTAAATGGGAAATTATCCTATGGGGATGTTTCTAGTGGAGTTAAATAGAAAACTGCTTTTGACCAATACTATTCAGTATCTTTATTAATGATTAGGAACAAAATATAAAATTTTACAGATAGAATTTGAAGACGACACAAAGATTGGTATAGGATGGTTTTAGAATGGAAGGGGTAAGGTTAGTTTAGTCATGTGCTTTGCAGCTTTTGCAAAATGAGGTGGTTAACACATGTAATAAGAGCTTGAAAATAATAGATTCAAAAGTTTGAAGGAACGTAGCATCTAGCAAGACAAGTGTTGGGATGATGCCGAGTATGGAAAGTGGCTAATGAGAAAAAAGAAGGTTATAGGAAAGAGGCCTCTAAAATTATAGGAGATGGGGACAAATCGGTTCTACTGAATAAAAGAAGCAGTGTTGTGTGATAAACAGGAATTTTCAATATGCAATTTGAATATAAATGGGCTTGACTCCATGATTTTTTTTTCAGACATCCAAATTAGCGTGTGTGTGTGTACACACACACACAATCACTCCTTTACTCAACATAACTTTTGAAACTTCTCCAATAAAAGTCAAAATGGTCTAGACAGATATAGAAAGAGTGATGAGAAGATAAAACATAGAACATTACCCAGCCACCTCGGATCTTCACTAAGAATTTTTTCAATCATTGCTTGGCTAGCTAGAATTCCTGGCTGTAGGTCAGGGATGTTTTCGCCACCTCCAAGCTGCCCATTCTGTAAGGCTTCCTGTGCCTGAAGTTCCCTGAAATGGAGAACAGAAGATAATTTTGCCATATTGTGTATCTTCATTGAACTTCCTGATTGTGGATGAAATCTTGATTTTATTGAAGTTAACAGGAGTTTTGCCACGACTTCACGAGCCCAGATTTTATGCCAAGCCTCACAAAGCCTTATTTGAAAAACTCAAATTGTCTTGCCTTAGCATTGTTATATGGATTGATGCTGGTGAAAGCATCAGAACAAAGGATAATTATATGTTAACAAAGGGATAGAAACAAAGCAGAAAGCCATAACAACTTGTTTAAGATTAGCAGCTGTGTTAGTCTCTATCTGTATGGCCCATCCAAATTAAACAGCCTCTTAGAATTGGTATGGTAATGCACAACTTTTTTTGCCTTCTGTATATATAAATGCATCTTATTTATGTGTATTTCATTCTATGCATCCGATGAAGTGGGCTATAGCTCACTAAAGCTTATGCTGAAATAAACTGGTTAGTCTCTAAAGTGCCACAAGTATTCCTCATTTTATAACAACTGGTGTGAGGTACAGTTATATCTGACATCTTAATCTGATAAAGAGGCTGTCAACAGCACACTAAATAAATGTACAAATGACATTATATTGGACAATGTTGCATGTATCAAAGAAAGAGCAATAATGCAAGAGGAACTAAACAGGTTAAAAATATGGCAGAAATACAAACACAGCATAAATAAGAATATTTTAGACAAAAATAAACTAATACAATGTGGCAAAACAAAGATTTTCAATGGCAGAAATTTGGAAAGCTACACTGATAATGAATGGCAAGGCCGATACAACTTTCTGATGGGTTAAAAGCAGTTAAAAGCTACCATGCTTTGTGGCCTTATATTGACACATCATATCCTGGACAGGAAAAAACAATCCCTTTCTCTACCATTTCTATGACACCTTTCCTATTATTATTTGTATTCTGGTAGCGAACAGGGATGCCCAATCATTGGTCAGGGTCCACACTGTATAAGTACAAAAAAAGACCTCTTCCAAAGTGCTTGCAGATTTATAATTTTTATTGCTGGGCACCTCACCAAAAAGAACTACGTTTATTGTTCTCTACAATATATTTGGAAGGAATTCTTGGGGAGAGCAATAAAAATTACTAAGTCAGAAAGAGCAGCACTTAAAATGTAAATACAGATGTTAGGTGACTGAATGCCTATTTAAAAGGACATTTAACAACAGTTTTCACATAGTGGATTTGAAGGGTATACACAACAACAGGGAAGGAAGAAAACTTACCTGTAACTGGAGCTTACTTATATTATCAATAAGCATCTCCACTCTCATAGAAGGTGCAGTCACATTCCATCAAGTCCAGACCACTGTAGAAACTCCTACCATTAAGGCAGAGCACAAATTTCTTCTAGAGCAATGGAGTATCCCAGGCAAGGTCTTATCAGGAGAAAATGCCATCCCACATTCTCAGTTCTCCCCATGTGACTCTTAAGAGACTTCAGCTACAAGTAACTAACTATTTTCTATTTCAAGTATGATTGTTACAGATCACAGAAATGTAGGACTGGAAGGGACCTCAACAGGTCATCTAGTCCAGTCCCCTGCACTGAAGCACGGCTAAGTTTATCTAGGCCAGCCCGACAGGTGTTTGTCTAATCTGTTCTTAAAAACCTCCGATTATGGGGATTCCACAACCTCCCTAGGTAATTTGTTCCAATGCTTAACTACCTCTATAGTTAGGAAGTTTTTCATAATGTCTAACCCAAATTTCCCTTTCTGCAATTTAAGCCAATTACTTCTTGTCCTCGGTGGCTAAGGAGAACAATTATCATTGTTCTCTTTGTAACAGCTTTTTATGTACTTGAAGAGTTACATCCTTCCTAAGTCTTCTCTTCTCCAGACTAAATAAACCCATTTTTTTCAGTCTTGTCTCATGCATCACATATTCTAGATATTTAATTGTTTGTGTTGCTCTCCTCTGGACCTTCTCCAATTTGTCCACATCTTTTCTGATGTGCTGCCCAGAACAGGACACAGTACTGCAGATGAGGCCTTACTACTGCTGAATAGAGTAAAAGAAATACTTCTCATGTTTTGCTTACAACACATTTGTTAATTCATCCAAGAACAATGTATCAGCAAGTTTGGGACAGTCATCTTGGTTGAGAGCAATAAAACTTCTAGAGAGGTGGAAACGACTCACTATATAGATTGTGAACTGGACATTAGATATTGAGGGTAGGTCAAGAGATAATGCTGCATAAAAGATATGAACTGGCAGCGCTATATATTTCTGCAACTCACCCATTCCAAAGCAATGTCTTTAAAACCATCTTGGATCTAATAAATGCATTCTGACATCTTCAAGGACTGGATATCATGGCATGTTTCTACAGAGGTCTGATCTGCTTTGAAAGGTGTTGTGGAAACAGTTTGGCTCCTAACTATCACTTTAAACTACAGATAATTTATAGAATAATTTTGTTGTTTTAAAGCCATAGCCAAGGGCCTTTATAGCATCTATTATATTTAAATTGACCTCCCTCTAAAGTAAGAGAGTCTGGGGAAGAAGAGAGGTAAACTGAGGATGTGATTCAGATGAAAATCAAAGGCCATTTTAAGAACTAATTTGGCATGAAGATGTCCTCCTCATCTTCTTCCCTTTGTCTCTCCTCTGTTTATATTGGTAAATCTTCAGGGTTTTAACTTTCTCACTACCCGTGGGTACAGTTGATAGCACAATAATTCCCCAATCTTGATCAGAGACTCTAGGTGCTCTTGTAACAAATAATAAAAATAATCAAAGGCTGTATAACAAATACCGGAGGGGTAGCCGTGTTAGTCTGTATCCACAAAAATAATGAGGAGTTCGGTGGCACCTTAAAGACTAACAGATGTATTTGGGCATAAGATTTCGTGGGTAAAAAAACCCACTTCTTCAGATGCAACAACTAAAGCCTAGAACTTGCTGACTTTTTTGGCTAATATTATCATCACAAGACCCATGAACACTGGACAAGCCACAGAAGTAATTCTCTCCCAGAGTCTTATCTGGACACTATGAGAGCTTCATTAGGATGAAGTTAAGATCCTACAAATATACCAGTTCATGCACAGTTGGAACAATATTACATAAGGCCACTTAGCAACATTCTTGACTATAGGGCATACAAACACAGAGGTTAAAAGATAGGAAACAAATGGGAGGAATAAATGGTCAGTTTTCATAATGGAGACAGGTAAATAGTGGTGTCCCACACGGGTCTGTACTGGGATCAGTACCATTCAACATGTTCATAAATTATCTGGAAAAAAGGAGTAAACAGGTGGCAAAATTTACACATGATATAAAACTACTCAAGATAGTTAAGTGAAAAGCAGACTGCAAAGAGTTACAAAGGGCTCTCTCAAAACTGGGTGACTGGCAACAAAATGGCAGATGAAATTCAATGCTGATAAATGCAAAGTAATGCATGTTAAAACACATAATTCCACCTACACATATAAAATGATGGGGGTCTAAATTAGCTTTTACCACTCAAGAGATCTTGGAGTCATTCTGGATAGTTCTATGAAAACATTCACAATGTGCAGCAGCAGTCCGAAAAGCTAATAGAATGTTGGGAGTCATTAGGAAAAAGGACAGATAATACGACAGAAAATATCATATTGCCTCTATATTAATCCCTAGTACGTACACACCTTGGAACATGATATGCTGCCATCACTGAAAAATGAATTGTAAGGGAACTTATTGTGTCTCAAGAAGTCTGGACTCTCACTATGTGCCCTCAGAGGTATAGGAATGGTGATGAGACAGGTTTCATGTTTCTATGTGCTTCCCATGGAAAAAATCTTCTCAGCTTGGCTGGATAGGATATTCTAGACAACATTTTCCTGTTCTGCAAAATCATCGTCTCCCAGGCCCTCCTGAGAAAGGCTGGTCTCCACAATCAGATGCAGGGCTGGCTCCAGGCACCAGCCGAGGAAGCATGTGCCTGGGCAGCATATTGTAAGGGAAGTTTCAGCCTTCTCCCAGGGCTGTTTTAAGCCCTTCTGAACAGGAGCGGGTGGTCACCCTGCTACACACACCCCTCCTCAAAACCCCGACTCCTGGGGGAAGACAGGCCTCTCGACCTGGGCTCCCTGAATTTGCCCCTCCAGGGCAGCACATTTCCTTTCCGCAGCCTCGGCCCATCTCCCAGGCCTGGGTCTTCGCCTCCCGACGGGCCATCTCCGCAGCCTCCAGCCGCGCCTGTACATCTGGGTCTTCTGGACCACCCCCTTGCATGGTCTGGGTCCCCTTGGTGGCAAGTTCCTGAACCACCTGGGTCCCAGACTCCTGCTGGGCTCACTCCGTCTGGGTTTCCCGGTGGATGACCTTCCCGGCAACAGTCTGGGTCTCGGTTGCTGTCTCCACACCCTCCTTCAGTTTTGGCCCTTCCCGACCCTCAGGCACCTCCTTCTGCCCTGCCTCAGTTTCCCTGAGGGGGCACTGCCTCCTTACGTGGCCCGGTTCCTGGCAGCCCCAACAGGCTCCCGGCCTCTTGGCTGCCCTGGGCCTTGGCTTCTCTGTCCTATTCTTCTCAGGGCCAGCCCTCCCTGGGCTGCCCTGGGCCGTGCTTTGTGAGATTGGGCACTCCCTCCACAGGTGCCCCCGCTGCCCACAGGCCCAACATGTCCTCGGCCGCCTGGGTTCCCTCACCCTGCGGACTATTTGAGGGTCTCATCCCTGTGCCTGCTCGGGTGCGGCATCCTGCACCCAGTCCAGTAGGGACAATTCCTTTTTAAATGTTCTCTCCTCCCGCAGGCATGACAAGCCCTGCGCGCTACTATAAACCTCCTGACCCTAGCGCTCCGCTTTTCATGCCACTCTCCACCGTTTCTCAGCATCTCCCTGCAGAGGAGTCTCACCTCGGCTCGCTGCTCTCTTGCCAGCTGCCCCAACTGTTCCTGGAAGGCCTCCTGCACCTTCCACAATCCATCCTGGGCGTCCTGGATTCCCTGCAGATCGTCAGCCTCCTTCCACTGGGATGCTGCCACTGGAGCTCAGCCAGAGATGACGCCTGGGGTCTCACTATAGAAGGCTCCAGTGTATATAGGATCCATTGTCCTCGCCTCAGTTTCTCAGGCAATGGTCCAGTCGTTGCCTTGGCACACCTTGCCCAGTCCATTTAGTCCCTTCTGACCTCACTGTCCCCTTGTATCGTGGTGGACCACAGGTGCCTCCATTCTCCACCAATTGTAAGCGTGCAGCAACTCACCCCGCTGGGGCCTCCTGCTGGTCATCTGGGGAATCAGCTCACCAGCCTCCAGAGTGCCCTCTGCAGCCTGTAGTCCTGCTTGCAGTCAGTCCTGTGTCCCTCCCGGACCCCGGTGCCCTCTCACCTGAGGTGTTGCACCCCTGCAGTATCCCCACAGATCTCTGGGTGTCCCCTCCTCAGGGGAACCCCCACTCCCTATCCCCACCTTGCCTCAGTCTAGGCAACTGCCAGTCACCACCTACCCCCGTTCACTGGGGCAAACTGCAGTACCATCGCCAGTCATCACCGGCAAGGGGGGTTGGAACTGCTGCCTTTGCCTACCCTTGGGGCTGCCCTCTGCACCCCCAGTACCTAGTTGGCCATAGACTAGGCCCTGCAGCCTGAGGGGTTTCCAGGTCAGAGCTCCACAGCTCCGCTATCCTTCTCCCAGCCCTGCCCTATTCCCGGTACCCTGCTTAGCCCCAGCAGCCAGGTCCTCCCTCTCCAAAGGCTAGAGAGAAACTGCTTACCTCTAGCCCACTGCCCCCTTATAAGGGCCAGCTGGGCCCTAATTGCCTTGGCCACAGCTGTGCTCAGGTACCCAGTCAGCTGCCCACAGCTGTCTTTAATCTCTTTCCCTGTTTCAGCCTTCTCCCAGGGCTGTTTTAAGCCCTTCCGAATAGGAGCAGGTGGTTACCCTGTTACAGGCCATGAGGATAAGCCACTGGTGGGCCAAGACAGTTTGTTTACCTCAAGCGTGCGCAGGCACAGAAGTAAACCTAAGAAAACAAAGCATCTCGGCCCGCCAGCTGCTTACCCTGATAGGCTGGGACAAAAACTGATGAGGAAATTTCTGTGCGGGGAGAAGTTGGGGGTCAGGGAAGTAACCTGGCCCCACCTCTTCTCTTCTGGCTCTGCTGCCTCTTCTTGCCCACTCTGTTGGGGGGAGGGGCTGTGTCCCACCTCTCCCTCTCAATACCTGTTCATAAGCTGACCCCCTTTTCTTTTGCTTCCCTTTTTTATTAAAAAAAATTTGGTTTATGAATGAGTATATATGGTAATTATATCGTTTAATCACTTAATGATTACCTGTTCTATTCCTTCCCTCTGGGGCACTTGGCATTGTCCACTTTTGGAAAACAGGATACTGGGCTAGATGGATCTTTGGTCTGACCCAATATGGCTGTTCATATATCTTTCCAGATTCTTAATGTCTGTATTTTTCATTACGTTAAAAAATGGAGAATGATGCATTTCTTATTTACTAAATGATTAAATCTTGCACTTGTGATGTACATCAAGCTCTATTTGGAAGGAAATTCAAATTCAATTCAAAATGAAAAATCACAGCAATTAAAAAAACTAAACTAAACTATGCTACATGTGCTGGATGCATCAGAGGAAAAGATTATCAAAAATGTATTAAAGTATTTTTTTATTTAAAACTAATTGATTTATTAAACAAAAAGAGAATTATATGTATTTAGTAAATGGAGCTCATTGTTTCTGGTTACTTCCAGATTTTAGAACTAATAGATCTAATCCTTTCACACCTAGTTTTTATTCAGAAATCAGAAAAGAGAAAAACAAGCTTTCCTGATTTTTCAACTCCCAATTGGCTTTTTAACTTTGATTGGACTAATTGAATAAACTGAAATGAAGGAAACAACTCTTGCTGGACCTGCAGAAGAGGTAACTGTTGTCAAAAGCTGATTTAGCACTTCAACAAATGCTGGTTCCAGGTACTTAGCCAGTGACTTTCACCAGTTCAGTGGTTTGACTTTCTTTAACACTCGGCAGCAAATATGTACAGTAACTCTTCACTTAAAGTTGTCCCGGTTAATGCTGTTTCGTTGATGATCAATTAGAGAACATACTTGTTTAAAGTTGCACAATGCTCCCTTATAATGTTGTTTGGCTGCCGCCTGCTTTGTCCACTCCTTGCAGAAAGAGCAGCCCACTGGAGCTAGCTGGTGAGGGGTCCTGGAACCAAGATGGACTGGAAGCCCCACCATCAGCTCCCTGTGCAGCAGCCACCCAGCAGGCTATCAATTCCCCGGGCAGTTCAGCTGTCCCTCCCCATGACTGCTGTGTGCTGCTCCTGCCCTCTGCCTTGGAGCTGCTCCTGGGAGCCTCCTGATTGCTGTGCAAGGGAGGGAGGAAGGGGGCTAATGTAAGGGTGCCCCCTCCCCGCTCCTGCCCCTGATTCCTTTATCCTATCTCCACAGAGGATTGTGGGGGAGAGTGCAGCGGAACACAACAGGATTCAGAATGGAGGAAGCTTGCTGGCAGCAGCTGTTGTCTCAACTTACTAATCTACTGTACTTAAAAAGGCAGTGTACTTCGAGTGGGGTCAGTGTACATAAAGGGGCAATGTGTGTCTCTCTCTCACACACATAGCGTGTGTGGGTCTGTCTCTCTTTGCCATGCTGTCTCCCTTCCCTTCATTCATGCTGCCTCAACAGCTGCTCTCCTCTTACAGCAGTCTTTTCCTCTCTCACTCTCCCCATCCTGAATCAGTCCCAAAGGAACATACTAGAGTGTTAGGCTACATTAACAGCAATGTTTTAATCCTTGAGGGCTCAGGCAAATGGTAGTTCATCATTTACTAGAAAGGCATTACCTGGCAAATATCCCACGCTCTGACTTCACCACCTCAACCAAGCTTCACAATCATTGCTTTGTACAGTATTAAATTGTTCGCTTAAAATTTATACTGTATGTATATATATTTATCTTTTGTCTGGTGAAAAAATATCCTTGGAACATAACTCTCTACCCCATTTACATTAATTCTTATGGGGAAATTGGATTCGCTTAACATCATTTTGTTTAAAGTAGCATTTTTCAGAAACATAACTACAATGTTAAGTGAGGAGTTACTGTACTGCTTAATTTTTTTCTACTTATGTGATTTTTAATAGATTATAATAAAGTTAGGCCTTAACATAAATTGTCAATTTCAAACTTTATTTTAAAGAGGCTTTTTAAAATAAACCTGTACTTTTTTAAAAAATAGAAAATCTGATTTTTTTATTTACCCCTCACCCCACCAATCAAATTTTTATCCACCCTGCCACATACATCTCCATTTTATCAAGCATGCCAGCTTTTACACCCATTAGTAAAATTTGCCCACAAGCACTTCTGGTGCTCTCTCCCATTCCATTCTTATGTATGGGAGAAGTGCCACATAAAAATCTATAAAGCCACCATATTATCCCCCTGAAAATCTTTTCAGAAGTGATGTCTACAAAATATCCAACAACAGCTGGACAGTTATCATGCTGGACAAATGCTTACTGCTCTAAATATGATCATTTCAACACTACTTTGTCTCTCCCTACCCCATTTGTCATTGTATCCACCTGTTGTCATTTCTCATACTCTAAGATCGTCAACACTTCAGGGCAGGGATTCTCTTTCATATTACATGTTACAGCCTAGCAAAATGGGGCCCTGATGACTGCCTCTAGGCACTTTCACACTACTACTATCCCCACTGAGCAGGAGGCAGAAAATTTCACCACTGCAGAAGAGCAATTTGACTACTGACTCTTTCAACGTACGTTTATCTCCCAACTCTCCGCAAATCCATATCCATATATTTTCCTGACTTCCCCTCATTGCCTTCAGCTACTCAACCCCAACCCAGCTCCTAACTACATGCCCACTCTCCTACCTCTAAGCCCTTCCCAGTCATCACCTCATCCCAATAGTTTTTCCTCTTCAAAACCTATTATCCCATTTCCCTCCACCCTCCAAAATGCCCATTCCATCTCCAAAGATATAGCAGCTCCCACAATGTCATCATTTCCTGACTCTGGCTCTCCCTGAGACCTGAATCTTGCTCTGTGACACCGTCTCAACAGCTGCTCTCCTCTTACAGCAGTCTTTTCCTCTCTCACACTCCCCATCCTGAATCAGTCCCAAAGGAACATACTAGAGTGGCAGGCTTTTCCTCTCCCATTCCTCCCACTTCCAACTCATTCCCATTCACACACTCCTTCCTCTTTTTGAAGAACACTCCACCCAATTCGTTTCTCCTCTCCCTTTTCATATAGCTGTCCTCAACTTCCTATCTATCCCCTTAAACCTGGTCCTTATACAACTTCCAATCCATCAATATTAGGGACTTTTGTTCTCAGCCCACTCTTCCCTATCCTCTTTTTCCTTCTCCTCCACTGATATGATCATTGTAAGTCCCTTCACCCTGCGTTCACCATCACCTTTGACTCCTTTTCTTCTCTCACACATTGCAAGGTTCACCCTGCCAACTCCTACCTCTGGCTCCCCCAGCCCCACATACACACACACATACTTCCTCTCCTCCTGCTTCTTCACTCATGAGAGTCTATTGATAAAGTCCCATGCTTATGCTGACTTCCTCCACCACAAATTAATTTTTATTTACCTTTCCCTTCTTTCTGAATAAGCAGCAACATTATTCCTCCACTCTCAGTTATTTCCATGCTCACAATATCAGCTGCCTATTTACCATTTTTCACTTCCTCTAAAAATACTCTCCCCTCCTGCCAGGATCTTGCCAACTTCAATTTAAAAAAATCCCAGGAATTTGATGTGACCTCTACCCTCTCTCGCTCACCTCTCCCTTCCTCCATTACCTGCTCATACACTTCTTTCTCTATCACAAAGACAGCTTCCTTGCTTTCATCCTCTACACCTTCCATTCAACCTAGGGTGACCAGATGTCCTGTTTTTAAAGGGACAGTCCCATTTTTTGGGACATTTTCTTATAGATGCCTATTACCCACTCCAACCCTGGCCCGTTTTTTCACAGTTGCCATCTGGTAACCCTATCTCCTCCCATTTCTTGACCTCCACAGCTCACCTCAGCCATCACTCATCTCCTCTGCAATACCAGCACATATAAAGGTTATGTTCTTTGCAGGGGAGGTTGCATTATTTGGCCTCTTTGTGCAAATGAACTGAGATAATCATTATTTAATTACATATCACATATGTTTGCAACAGGACTCTTCCCTCATTCAGTGCACAGGATGGACTATGAATGAGACAGTGCAGTGGTTAATGAGACTATTGTCTATAAGAACTCTACTTCATTTGCAGAAGACAAGAGATGTGACAGGAACAAAGCAGGGGCCTACAGGAAAACAAAGAAGGCTCTTGTAATTAATACAGTGAACCAATTTAGCCACAGATTTCCTATATGATGATAGGAGTCACTTAAACCAAAAGGTGGCCAACTAGTTGTATGTTCTCCAATTTCTAGGGGCATAATTTGAGACACTTAAGGCCTGAGTTTCAGAAGTGCTGAGCATTCGTAACTCTAGCTGAAGCTGATGAAAAATGCCGGTGTTCAGTATCAAACCATAGGGAATCTCAAGTTGGAAATCCAATGAATGAAGCATTTAGCAGTCACTTTTATGAATTTTGGCTTAAATATCTCTGTGTTTCAGTTCTCCATCCATAAAACTAGAATAATAATGCTTCTCTACACACATTACATAGGTTTTGTGAAGTAAATTCTTTAATGTCTGTGAGACACGCAAGTACCACAGGGATGATCACAATATAAACCATCTCAAGGAAATGGAATATCTTGTACTTATGATGAGGTTCGGTATGCAGAATATAAGGCATAGTATCACATGGTGAAGAAGAAAGGTAAAAAAATACTGAACTGCTGACTCACTCAGAGTGCCATCTATGCTGCACATTGAACGAGGCAGGAATCGTATGGAAAAAATTGTATGTGATAGATAATTGAAGCAGTATGTGATCATGCAGAGATACAAGGAATTCTGTGGTAAGATGGAAATTAAAGGTCATATTAAATTATATGAAATTATTCAATTAGCTTTAATGTTACAGAAATAATTCTGGGCACATTTCAGCAGCAGAGCAGTGAGCCTGAATCTGTAGGCAGGGAACAAGGAATAACACAAGAGATGGATTGCAGAAGGTAGTGGCTGTCATTAAAGGCTCTTAAATCATGCAGGAACAGAGTTCCATCCCTACTGAGCTCAGAAGGATTGGCTGGCAATCATCACTTCCCATAAGAATCCCACTGTTTCTCCCAAGCTAGTGTATCATCCCCTTCCTCTCGCCCCCGAGTATTTCAAAAGCTGGTTCACAGTCATAAATAATGCTCATCCTTCATGTTATCCTGAATCACAAAGCATTACCCTTTGGCTGCCACATGATCTCACCATTAAACCACAGCAACAGAGACCACTGACATCTCACTTGTTGGGGAAGGGGAAAAGGGACAACAACAAAAATCAAAAATCCCAAAGAAACCATGTACAAAGGAGGCAAAATAATCACAAACACAAGATGAGGAGGAGAAAAATAGCATCAAAATTACCATTTTTGTGAATTTAAGGAGCACAAGCAGATCTACACAGCATCATGGCAAAAAGGTGAAATATCCTGCCTTGTGCACTCTTAAGTGCATTACATGCAGGGTCCTTCATACATGGATACATTACTGTTGCTCTAAAAATGTTACTATTTTAATTTCCCATTTTTTTTATATTTGCAGTCTTAACATTGCATTAATACAGGTTTTTACATTTACAGTAATAATGTTAGAAAGTGAATTACACATTTGATTGCAAAATTAATTGTATTTGGAGATAGAAAAGTTTAATGTCTACAGACTGGAATGTTATGAGACAATGGTCTCCTGATAATGAGGAATGAAAGTTAAAAATAAAAGGATACCTTATATCATATACTGGTGGTCTAAGGTCATGAGGCCCATGAGCAAAGGCACAGTGGAGTCCATTCTTCACACAGTGGCCCCGAGCATCTGTTTCATGAATACATGTTCCTGTCTTGTAATATCTGAGATGATATTTTCTTTCTGTATCCCCTGTTGTTCGATGCAGATAAGGACAACTACATAATAGAAGGAAACAATTATGGAACACCACTGCACAGTGCTTAGAGGATTGTGTTTAAACTCCTAACCAAACATTTTGCTGTCCCTTTCCTTCTTATAATTTACTTGTAACATTTTGGGAATGCAAAGAGAGAAACTGTATCACCCCTTGCCCTGTAACTCTGGGTGCCTTAAATGCTCTGCTGTGATGGCTCACAGCCCCTACACCAGCAGCCAGTAGACAAGCATGTAGTTCCCTGAGCATGTGTGCGCTGTGCAGTTCTGGTTCAATGCTCTGAACCCAGCAGTGTGCTTATAATGGAACAGCTCCACACTGGCCTCCACTAGCCTCAGTTACTACTTGGAGAGTGACACTCAACAGTCCTGAACTTCCCCAAAACTTTCTGTTCTGAAGTGTCCATCCTTTTCCTGGAACACTCAGAGAAATAAGAAGATTTGTTGCTCCTCTCAAGAGACAAAAGTATAGCTTATTACTTTAATTAGAGTTAATTACTTCAATTCAAATACAGCACTGAGTTGGTTTAGATCAGTGTTTCTCAACCTTTTTGTTCTGGCAACTCCTTTTGGACTTAAAAAATTGTGGCTCACCTACTAAAAGGGCTTGCATTAGGGGCCACCAAACAGGGCAACTGCCCAGAGCCCCATACCACAGGGGACCCCACAAGATAAGTTACACACTTCAGATCTGCCACCATGGCTGAAGCATTCAACTTAGTTTTGCAGTGTCCCAAGTAATTGCCCTGACTGCCACTACCTAATGCTGGCCCTGCACTTGCCCAACCCCTCTCTCAACCCATTCTGTGACCCCCCTGGGGGTCATGACCTCCAGGTTGAGAAACCCTGGTTTAGATCAAAAGTAAAAAGTTTATTAACAAAAGAACATAGTTAAGTGATACCAAATAGAAGAAATTCAAGGTAGAATGGGTTACAAATAAAGAAAAGTAAAAATATGATTTCTAATAGCTAAGTCCTAACCTAACAGGCTACAGATTTTGCTCAAGGTAGTTTTCTCAACAATCATTTTCTTTCCAGCCATGGCTGACTTTCTGTCAGTCGAGACCTTCCACAGAAATAAAAAGTGCTGGTTTCCCTTGTCTTCCTAGATCAGCAGCTCTCAAACTGTGGCTTGGGACCCCAAAGTGGGTCAGGAACACATTTTAATGGGGTCACTAGGACTAGAGTTAGACTTGCCTGGGCCCAGGCTCAAGCACAAGCTCCACTGCCTGGGGCTGAAACAGAAGCCAAAGGGCTTCAGCCCAGGGCAGCAGGGCTCAGGCTCTGCTCTCCTTCCTTCAGCCCAGGGCAGCGCAGCTCCAGCCCACCCTGCGCAGGGTCATGCAGTAATTTTTGTTGTCAGAAGGGGGTTGTGGTGCAACCGCCATTTCAGAACCGCTGTCCTAGATCAGGGGTGGACAAACTATGGCCCATGGACCACATACAGCCCGCAAGACCGTCCTGCTTGGCCCCTGAACTCCCAGCCAGTGATGCTACCCCCAGCCCCGCCCCTGCTGTCTCCCCGCAGCCACACCACTCTGGATGGTGGGGCTGTATGGTCCTGCGGGGCAGTATGTTTAGCTCCGGCCGGAACATGCGGCTGTCAAACACACTTAAAAGCAACATTAATGTTCTCTAATGCTGCCTGCACTTTCTAAGCACTGAAAGCTTTGAAACATCTCAGAGAAAAACTAGAACAATTTTACTAGAAAAGAAAATAAAGTCTAATTATTATATCAGTCAATCAGTGACAAAAGAGGTGAGATAATATCTTTTATTGGACCAACTTCTGCTGGTGAAAGGGGCAAATTTTCCAATTTCACTCGGCTCTTTGTTTTACATTTTGTCCTCAAGGACCAAAACCTACTCTCACTGAACTTAAAAGCATGGAAATGAGCACATCTTTTGGAATTTTGTGTGGTTTTGCATAGAAAACATAGTTGCCTTAGCAATTTAACTGAGCATCATTGGATGGCACACCCTATCTTAAGCTTGTACGTGCACTAAGAAAATAAAAGGCAGTGGATGTTGATTTTTCATTCGTTTAAATGCCAGTCATAATACTGCTGTAGCTCAGAGGTGGATTAAGATTTATTGGGGCCCCGGGGCACAAAGAACATTTGGGTCCCGCACATCACCCTCATCATAGGATCCCGTCCCATACCACGGAGCTGGACTGTGGTGTTAAGAGCTGCCCAGGGAGCATGGGCTGCTGTGGGAGCAGTGGGCCCTCCACTTGTCCTGGACAGCACACCCGGAGGGCAGGGACACGTGCCAAAAAGGGATTCAGGGGGGTGAGTGATGGGGTTTGGGCCAACCCCATGGGGCGGGGGGAGCAGCTCTGTGGAAGGTTGGAGGGGGGTTCTGTGGAAGGTAGGAGTGGGGCTTGGGTCAGCTCTGTGGGGGGAGAGGAAGCAGCTTGGGTCAGCTCTGCACCTGGTGTGGGGTGGTTGGGAGCAGGAGGACTCAGGCCAGCTCTATGTGGGAAGGAAGGAGGAAATATGGTCACCTTAATGGCCCAAGTCTGGTTTCCAGGCTAAATAGGGCAGAACCTCAGGAGGAAGAGGAGGAGCGGAGTGGGGAGGGGGAGAGCTAGAGTTTCTGCACAGTGCCCCCTCCCCCCTTCTATACAGGTTTCAGGACTCCTGCAGGCCCCCAAATCCAGGATCAGCCATGAAAAGCAAATGATGCAAAAGGATGCAATCCTTCTTAGATTCACTTTAATGATCTTGGTGCGCTTTGTGGGAAATGTTCTGCATATGAGCAGCTCAGGTACTATGCTCCACTCTTGTGAGAATTGCGGTACATAGGGAAGACAGAGAACAACCACTGCCCCCGTCAACAGATATTTTTCCCTGTGCTAGTCCCACAGAGGGCTCTTCCCACAAGGCCTAACAGAACCAAGAGTCTAAAGCTAGCCAAACTGTATAAATTTTGCTTGCTTGCTGTTGCTGACACCATAGGCACAATTCCAGCAGAGTGTCAGTAAAAAAAATGCAGACTATCCTTTGCAAACATAAACCCATGCATATATTGTTCCCCTCTTTTGACCCAAGCAGCTAGTCAAAAGTTTGGGCCCAGGGGACGTTCCAGCTGGAAGCAGCAATTGATGGAGTCTGGTATTTTCTTTGAAACAATCTTGTTTATTTAACATGGAATGTACTAGGGTTACCATTCGTCCGGATTCTCCCGGACATGTCTGGCTTTTTTGGTTAAAAATAGCATCCAGGGAGAATTTGTAAATATCTGAAAATGTCTGGGATTTCACCCCATGCAGAGTGCGGCATGGCTGACAGGGCTACTGGCCGGATTCAGCTGCTCGCATGGGGCTCCGGCAGCCAGAGCCTCTTCCCCGCAACTTCAAATCACCGGACAGGGCCTCCAGCAGCTGTACTAGAGCTCCTCCCCTCCATCCTCCACCTGCAGCTCAGAACAGCATGTCGTGCTCCCCTGCTGCCCAGAGCGCTACTCTGCAGCACTCTGTGGGGACAGGGACTGGGCTGTGCATTGCGCTGGGGAGCGCGGCAGCATGTCGGGCACCACATGGAGCCCGACATGATGTTCTGAGCTGCATGGTAAGGGAGCCAGGGGGTTGGAGAAGGGGCAGGGGGTTTCTGAAGGGGACAGTCAGGGGACAGGGAACAGAGGGGGTTGGATGGGTCGGGAGTTCTGGGGGTCCTGTCGGGGGCGAGGAGCGGTTGGATAGGGCGTGGGAGTCCCGGGGGTCTGTCTGGGGGTGGGGGGGTGGATAAGCGTTGGGGCAGTGAGGGGACAGGTAGAGTCCTAGGGGGGAAGTTAGGTGGGGGGTTCTCAGGAGGGAGCAGTCAGGGGACCAGGAGAAGGGAGGCTTAGATAGGGGGTGGAGTCCTGGGGGCAGTTAGGGGCAGGGGTCCCAGGATGAGGCTGTCAGGGGACAAGGAGCGGGGGGGGTTGAGGGTTCTGAGGGGGGCAGTCAGGGGGCAGGAAGTGGGAAGGAGTGGATGGGAGCAGGGCTCCCCCCTGAAATATCCTCATTTTTGACTGTAGAAATATGGTAACCCTATATGTACGAAATCCTGGGTCTCTGAATGCAGCAGGAACCAAAAACAAAAGGAGCAGTTTATCTAGTCTAGACATGATAAATCAATCCCCGAGCGCTCTCCCGCTGACTCGGGTACTCCATCTCCATGAGAGACACAGGCAGACTCGATAGGGGAGCAGCAGCAGTCAACTCAGTTCCAGGCCTGGAACACCCATGGGGAAATATTGGTGGGTGCTCTGCACCAACCGGCAAGCTCCCCACCCCACCCCAGCTGACCTCCGCTCTATCTCCTCCCCTGAGTGTGCCACCGTGTCCTGCTTCTTCCTCCTCCTTCCCAGTGCTTGAGCCACGAAACAGCTATTTCATGCTGCAAGCCTGGGAGGGAGGGGAACAGGGAGAATGTGGCACATTTGGGGGAGGAGGCGGGGCTGGGGCAGCGATTTGGGGAGGGGTCCAATAGGGACAGGGAGGAGTGGAGTTTGGGCAGAGATTTTGAGGGCAGGGGTGAAGTCGGCGCACTGGCAAGCGCCCACCGGCGCTGAGAAAACCTGGAAACTATGACGGTAAGTTGACCTAAATACGTCGACTTCAGCTACGCTACTCCTGTGACTGAAGTTGTGTATCTTAGGTCAATCCCTCCCACAGCGTAGGCCAGAGCTGATCCTCTTTTGCCCATATCAGATCCAAAAGCTCATTCTAGCTTTTTCCAGAGTCACACTGTGCTAGTCTCCTGCTTGGCTTTTTTGTCTCTGTGTCTCTCTCCATTCTAAGTTTCCATGTGATCTCTCTTCTCAAACACACATACATCACACCCCTCAGCCAAAAGCTTCCAGACAGCTTACAGTTATGTTAATTGAAGGGTGAGTTCACACTTATCAATCTGAATGGGGTTTTAAGTCAATTCATAACCAGGTTTCACCCACCTCATAACAGTGTTGTATAAATAAGCAACACTATGGTAATACATATGCAATGACTATGGACAAATACCACAGATGATCATCAGCAGAGGTCAAACCCAATGCACCCAGCACCAAAGGCAAATGCCTCTACCACTTGAGATAAAAGGAACAGATTCACAGCTGTCAGTAAAAAGTAGGCTCTTATCCTCATTTAATATTACATACGCTAAGCAAAAGCATTAAAATCAAATTACACTTACAAAGGAGTTACAGTTGCTGCTGATCTTCCATTCCAAGTTTCCAAATAATGTACAAAAATCTCTACTTCGTTAGAAAAGTATAATGTTTTGCTTAAACATAAGCCAATATGACATAGCTTTAAACAAAACCTGTATTTTATTTTACATGGCAGATATTATACCATCACCTAACTATAAAGGCTGCAATCTGATACACTAATTCTTACTTGCTATATTTTTGACAACACTAATAAAAACATTTACCTGCTTACGTTGTAATGACAATGGTTATTATGAGACTGTTTGGGGCAAATGCTTCTCAGAAAAAACAAGCTGATAAAGTCTGCTTGTTAATCAAAGTTGCTTTATATGCAACATTTCTATACTATCAACCAAGCTGAAAAAATGTGAAATTATACTAAATGCTAACTTTTAATAATAATGAAGTAATAAAAGCACTGTACTCTGTATCATAAGTTTTACTGGAGTTGACAGGTGTTTTTAAACATAAAAGCAATTGTTTTCAGCATTCTGATCATACACAAGGCAATTTAGACATTACACTTTCCATACAGTTTAGTACGCATACTGTGAAACATAGACATGACCACTAAAGCTTAGCACACTAACTGCTACAGAAAGGGATGTGTCACCTCTAAGCTTTCATTTTTTAATAACTGACACAATATTATAACAAACATTTCAAAAAGATTTTTTCCTCTGAGCTGAAAGTAAGCAAAAGAAATCTCAGTGCCACTGGCAATAATATTTGCTAACTCATGGATGAGAGGAGAGGTCCTGGAAGACAGGGAAGGGCTAATGTAGGAGAAGGGTCCCTCTTTAAAAAAGGATGGGAAAGAAGGAGCCTTTGACTATAGGGGAACTATAGACTGGTCAGCCTGACCTCCGTACTTGGGAAGCTACTAGACAATGGATAAAACATTCAATTCGCAAATGCCTGGAGGATGAAGAGGTAATCAGAAGTAGCCAGCATGGATTAACTAAGGAAAAATCATGCCAAACCAGCTTAATTTCCTTCTTGACAAGGTAACTGGTTTAGTGGATGGGGGAATGCAGTGGACATAACACACCTAGACTTCAGCGAAGCATCTGACACAGTCCCGCATGACAGTCTCATAAGTAAGCTGCAGAAATACAGGCTTTGGGGAACTACCATTAAGTGGATACATAAATAATTAAACAACCACAAACAAAGAGTAACCATTAATGGAATTATGTCACGTTGGCAAGAGGTCTCAAGTGGAATTCCTCAGAGATCTATTCTGGGTCCAGTATTGTTGAACATCTTAACCCAGGTATAGGAATAGAGAGCATTCTGATCAAATTTGAAGATGGCACAAAACTGGGAGGGGAGGGTTGCTAACACTTTGGAGGATAGAGCTAAAATTCAGAGGATTCTTGATAAACTGGAGAACTGGGTTATAGACAACAAAACGAAATTCAGCAAAGACAAGTGTAAGGTGTTACACTTAGGGAAGAAAAATCAAATGTACAAATACAGAAAGGGGAATAACTGGCTTGGCAGCAGCACTGCTGAGAAGGATCCGGGGGTCGTTGTGGATAACAACCTCAACATGAGTCAGCAATGCAATGCCGTTGCAAAAAAACCAAATATGTTAGGATGCATTAACAAAGGCATAGCATGCAAGTCATGACAGATGACAATACTGCTCTACTCAATGCTGGTTAGGCCTCAGCTGAAGTACTGTGTCCAGTTTTGGTCACCAATGTATAGAAAGAATGTAGAAAAACTGGAAAGGATCCAGAGGCGAGCGACAAAGATGATCAAAGGGATAGAATGAAAACTATATGACCAAAGGCTGAAGGAACTGGTTATGTTTAGTTTGAAAAAGAGGAGATGAAGGGGGGACATCACAGCAGTCATCAAATACTTGAAAGAATGCCATTAAAAAATGGTAAAAAGTTGTTCTCTTGCACCATGGAAGGCAGGATGAGGGGCAATCGGTTCATATTACAGCATAGCAGATTTAGATTAAATTTTGGGGAAAAAACTTCCTAACTGTAAGAACAGTAGGACAGCTCCTTCACTGGAGGCTTGATAGTCCACTGTCTTGAATGATTTAGAAACAACAAATCCCACACCTTGGCAAGGGCTTTGCAGCCCCTTCTAAACTTATAATTCTGTGCTTACCAAAAATCTGAGAAATCACTTAAAGTTAGAGGAAATCTCTCAAAACTAACTCCAGTATTTTACCAGATACTAATGATTCTTTAACCCCCGGCTCAGCAACCTTTCAGAAGTGGTGTGCCGAGTCTTCACTATTCACTCTAATTTAAGGTTTCACGTGCCAGTAATACATTTTAACGTTTTTAGAAGGTCTCTTTCTATGTATTTACTATATAACTAAACTATTGTTGTATACAAAGTAAATAAGGTATATAAAATGTTTAAGGAGCTTCATTTAACATTAAATTAAAATGCAAAGCCCCCCGGACTGGTGGCCAGGACCCGGACAGTGTGAGTGCCACTGAAAAGGAGCTCACGTACCGCCTTCGGTGCGCATGCCATAGGTTGTCTACCCCTGCTCTAACCAAAAGTACATCTCTGTACATAAATCACTGACAATATTGCAAATGTCAAATTGACAGGAGGAAAAAAAGAACTTACTCATCTCCATCTGGACAGATTCCTGTGGTCTCATCATATTTTGTACAATAAACATCTGGACTGTAGTTGAAAGTCCCATCACGCCTTCGAATGGGTCTACGACGACGCTGATTTAGGAAATGCCAATGAAAACAGGTAAATGGTCTGTGCTGGGTACACTTGTGCTGCAAGAATAGGGGGCATTGCTCTGTCCTAAATTCCTTTAGATACCTAAAAAAATTAAACTGTGTTACAAGTTCATCTTATTGGAGGCACATTTATTACAGCATTAACAAGGCACTTGATAATTCAACATGTGCAGCCCATGAAAGAGTGTACAGTAAAATTATATTCTCTACATATATTTTACTGTTTAGCTACAAATTAAATGTGGCAATTTTTAATTAAAAATGCATTACAATACAGACCCATTTACGAGTGAATCTGCTTAACGCGCAGTAGTGCCATGCCTCCCAGTACTACCTATTTAACACGCGAGATTCATTAAACCGCAGTACAGGAACTTGCTACGTAGTGCTACAGATTTGCTCACTAACTCACTGTTATAGAAATCGACAGGACATGCGGAGTGGAAATGTGTTGTAGGCCTACTGGCATTTTCTCTTCCTTTTGATCGCTGATATTGGTAAAGATATATCACACATGCTTAGCCATTATCACACTATAGAGATATACTGTATAATATATACTGTAGTACTTATATAATAATATATATATTACTGTACATTAAAATTTTTTAACTGTAGGCCTAATATAATGGCAGAGAGTAAGCATCAACGTTCCTACACTGTAGAAGAAAAGCTAGCTGCAACAGGTCAAGTAAACAGCGGAGAAACCCAGGGCAAAGTTTCAAATGATATTGGGATTGCTGAATCTACTCTCCAAGGATGGCTAAAAAACGAACTTAAACTGAATGGCTTTGTACAAAATATCAATTCTGCTGCAGGGCTTAAGCGAAAACGTGTGGTATTCAGCAAAACCCACAATAGACAAAGCCATGCCCTCTTAACAATAGACAAAGCATGGCCCTCTTAACCCACGGTCCATTAACACGAGGTCATGACAGCTTGATTCCTGACATCCGCACGTAAATAGGTCTGTACTGTACTACTGAAGTTGACAATGTAATTGCTGTATACTATGTTGCACAACTTAAATAATAATGTTTATATTAGGACTATCAAGCAGTTAAAAAATTAATCTCTATTAATGATATTGTTAAAAAATAATAGAATACCATTTATTTAAATACCTTGCAATGCCAGCTACAAAAGTGCCATGCAAATGCCTGTTCTAACTTTCTGTTGACATTGTAAATAAGAACAGGGCCGCATTAACGCCTGTAAATGTAAACAAACTTGTTTGTCTTAGCGATTGGCTGAACAAGAAGGAGGACTGAGTGGACTTACAGCTTCTGAAATTTTATATTGTTTTGTTTTTGAATGCAGTCTTCATTTGTAAGTTGCACTTTCACAACATAGCAATTGCACTACAGTAATTGTATGCCGTGAATTGAAAAATACTATTTCTTTTATCTTTCACAGTGAAAATATTTGTAATCAAGAATAATATACACTTTGATTTCAATTACAACACAGAATACTATATATATATATATATATATATATATATATATATATATATATATATATATATAAATAAAAATGTAGAAAAACATCCAAAATATTTAATAAATTTTATTTGGTATTCTATTCAACAGTGCGATTAATCACAATTAATTTGTTTAAACATGATTAATTTTTTGAGTTAATCATGTGAGTTAATTGTGATTGACAGCCCTAATTTATATCAAATATTACAGTCAAAAATCATGTCTACAGGACTGAAAAATTAGATTTCCCAAGTGACAATCATACAGCAGTTCCAAGCACTTCAAAACAAATTATTTGACCATGAGTTCAGATTCCCTCCTGTTATACTAAATAATCCTACTAGAGTTGCTTTTTCAAATAACCACATTTGGTTTTGTGTTAGAAATGCCTCTTAACTCCAATAACCCCACACCACAGACTCACATTGCATAGAAGCCTATCCTAGAAACACTAGCATGAGAGATGGGAGAGGCATTACAACTCCCTTCACACTGGTGCAGTAGTGCACATGTAGGAGAGGAAAGGTGGGTAGAAGTGAACAGGAAGAACACAGGAAATGAAGAAGAGGGAGTTTACCCAGGGAGGAGAAAGAGCAGGGATGATGGAAAAGAACAGAAAAGTTACTAGGGAAGGTTCTGGAAGTTTGGAAGAGCTCGATTATTGGAGATTGTTACTGCACACACTATTGATATCTGGGGGTTATGTGATGCTTTTGGCAGGTCGTATGAAGTTACTTGCAGTTATTTCACTGTTTACCTCAGTCTCTTAGACATCCCCAGTAATCTAGAGGCTGGAGGTAATTCAGTTATTGGGGATATGCCTTGGGGGATGTCAGGGTTATCCAGGAGCGTCAGGGATACAGTGACAGACGTTATGTTTCTGATGTTTGTTCCGGGGTAGTGAAGGTTAGTGGTGGTGTAAGAGCGTTAAGGAATGGCGATGGTTATGAAGTCTTTAGCCGCGTCTCAAGGGGTACACTTCGTCTTGGGTTCCTGGCGGTGTTTATTTAGGGGATGAGAGGAGGCTGAGGGGGTGTGGAAGCACTGCGACATGAGGGAAGTGGGGGGGATGACCTGAGGGCTGGCGAAGGCTGTAGGGTGGTGTTTCAGGAACATTAGAGGGTTGTACGGTGCGTTAGGGACGCTCGCCTACCGTTTCGGGGGCGGCGAGGCCGCAGGTCGCGTTAGGGGCCGTCGGGCCGCGTTCCGGGGCCGCCGGGCGAGCTAGGGGCCGTCGGGCCGCGTTCCGGGGCCGGAGGGCAGCAGCCTCTCACAGCCCCCGCCCGAGACCCGCTGCCGAAGCAAAAGGCCGCTGGACCCAGGCCGGGTGCGAAACCAAGTCCGTTACCTCAGGGCCTAGGACCCCGCCCGGCGCTGGGCCAAGGCGAGGGCGGGAAGGGTGGCTCCAGGGCCGGATACCTACGTATAGTGCGTCGGCTGCTCGGTCTGCGGGGACCCACCGGACCCGCCACCTCGAGAAGCCGCTTTCGAAACCGACGGCATCTTCCTCAGCGGTAGCCACAGCGCAGGCGCCGGCCAGGTCAGAGTCACCTCCCCCAGCCCCGCCCGGCGCGAAGCCACCCCGTCCCTTGTAAACCCCACCCGGGCATGGAGGGGGAGTCTGGGATGGGAGGAGCTGACCCCGCAGCGGACAGGTAGTGGGGGAGCGGGTCAATGCATCCCCCACTAAACTGATTACAGCGCAGGGAGGCCATGACCCAGGGCTGCTTTAACTCTGCAGCTTGGAAACCTTAGGGAGGCTGCAAAAAAAGGGGCTTGTGTGCATGAGATTGCAGGGGGCCAGGGCCCACCTAGCCGGCTCTGCAGCAATTACTAACTGGTACGCCTCAGGGGGGTTCCTTGTTCATTGGGATGATTTAGCAGCAGACTCAGGTAAGGCACAAAAATTAAACTCTCTTCGCTAAAGCTTCTTGAAATGAGCCTTTCCAATACCTTACTCACAGCATCTGAGATCTGCCATTACTGTTGCCGGCTCTGCTACCTCCCCCATCTAGGGACTGAAAGAGTCATGTGCCTTTCCTAAATGTTGGCAAAAGAGGTGGCCAGGGGAAGCATTTTGTTTTTAAATTTGATCTTCTTTGACAGTGATACCCTGAAATATATTTTTCTGTATGTATTTCAGAGTTTTAACTTTAATGGTGGTTCTGCTGTAGTCTTCTTATAATACGATTACTCTTTGAAGATGTTACACATTATTCTCTCCTGGATGCTGCTGCAGTACTAAATTCCTTCCCCTTATCCATAACCTCATCCCTAACACTGATCCTATAACTACAGTCCCAGACAGCATCAAATACTCACTCCATCTGTCAGGTGTAAGACTTCTTTTTCCCCACTCTGCCTCTAAGCTTCAACTGAGGCTACCTATAAATCCACCACTTGCTAACCCTTTAGCAAGAAGGCCTGTCTCATTCTGCAGTATTAACCCCATTTTACTATTAGAGAATAAATTTGTCTTCCCAGGGAGCCACTGGTCTAGTGAATGAGGCATAAGCCTAGTACTAAGGGACCAAGATTCTACTCCTGAATCTCAAACTCAATAGATGTGACAGTTCTAAGCCTCAGTTTTATCACCTAGAAAACAGAAATATTATTTCATGATGTCTTGTAATGCACTCTGATAAGATTAAGGCAAGGTAGGGAAAGATGTAGAAATAATCTCCTAGGCTTGTGCTTATTCTTGTAGGTTATATGGGAGATACCAACACCACTTCCTAGTTAATTTATATTTAAAGGAGCTTAATGACCTAGGCCTTTTACTACTACTAAACATATTAAGAGTATGCTTTAACAGTAAACTTTAAAATATGTTTTAAGATTAACTGCACTTTTCTACTGTGCACAAGTGTAGTTAAGGTCCCTTCCAGTCCTACAGTTCTGTGATCTACCACATTTTCAGATGTTTGTAACTTCGGCACTAGCTTCCCACATATTGTAAATCAGAGTATACATGTAAAATTTAAGAATCAGCACTTGGAAAGAAAAACAATTCTGTGACACTGAGAAGTGTTGGTGTGGGTTGTTTTTGTTTTTGTTTTTTAAAAACAAACACATACACCTGCTGGGTTATACTCAAACTTTATAAAGGTCTCATCTAGCACCCATCATGAAATTAAAGAGGTATGTATTTAAGATTTAGTTTGTTCTTCACTCCAGTCTGCACTGGATTTTTTTTTTTTTAACTACACACACAAGAAAGAGTAATAGGTTGAGAAAAATAAGGGTATTTTGAGGAAGACTGAATGGATTTTACATTTGATTCTAAAGGCACTGAAGTTCATGGTCACCCTGTCACATTCCTCACTCCTTCAGGGCATTCCCTTAAATACCTCATCTGTGTCATTGCTATCAGCCTTTGATTGTTATAACTGTTGAACCAATTTAATTGGGATTCAAAAAACTAGACTTGAGAAATTTACCAGGCCACCTTTTAGCCATAAGAGATTATGACAGACTAGGAAGGGGATAACAGCAAGATTCCACAGAAAATGTAAGTTTAGTTGTTGCTTACAGCTTTACCAAGCTGTAACAACATTAGCCCAATATTATTCCTATCAGTTTCCCTGCAACTACAAGCATTTTAAATAGTAGCTAAGAAGTTTACTTTAGTAAAACTGTGAGCTGAAGCAGACACACTAGAGTGGTTTGGCTACAGGATCAGGAAAACAGTTTTGCATCCATCATGCATTTGAATCACAGCTGGAAGATAGTTTTTGCAACCTTAGAAGCTAGAAGCTTAATTCTGTTTTTCAAATGAAAACTTAAATTCTGTAGAAATGGATGGCTTCAGCTCCTTCTTTTGCTAGCAAAAGTTTTCTAAAAGCTATTAGTAAGTATGATGTATGATTTTAAGACCTGGAAAGTTAGGATTAATTTTGCAATTAAGATGTATTCTGATACTGGTTTGCTCTTCACAATTAAGAGGATTATTTTTCTGCCTTCATGAATGAACTGTTCAGTTACATCTACTGCAAAAGGATCTTTTCTACTGATGACAGAGAAAGTCCATCTCTACCACAGAGTTATGTTTAGTTCTGTAGTGTAGAAAACAGATTTATTAAACTCATACAGACAGTGCATAAAAAGAGTTGTAAGGAAGTCATTTCCACGTGACCTAACAATAGTAGAGTATAGAATATAAAGTTAACATTCAGCTTGATAGTAATAATGCATATGTAGCTATCTTTACCATGCTTTACAAAGTAATTTGTTATCCAAGTGTCATCATCACCTTTAGCATGTTTTTGTATCCTTCTAATATTGTAATACATTCAAAATCTTAAAAGTCAGATGATGGGGAAAGGGGTTCTCTGAAATGGAGATCTAGGTCTAACCAGATCTCAGGACAGAATCGGTACAGCAGTGTTCACGTACACAACCATCTGACTGCACTGATGCACAAATTAAGAGTCCACTTGATTAACTCTGTTGCCATAAGTTACAGGAGGATTAGCAAGAATTACCAGTGATGACGAGGAATCAGGCTTGCCGAATAAAGCCAGTGATGGTGGGGAAAACAAGAATGTCCAGGCAAGTCAGTGCAGCATCAGATCACCTGGAATACAAGCAGTTTCCCAAAGGATCTGCTATCACACCTACCCTCACCCGGGTCAGCATTTTTCCTGGGGGGATGGTGGCAGCATTTTGTTTTCTGGGGTCTCATCTAACAAGCCTGGCACCTGCTCATGGAAAACAGCTTCCAGTTGCTCGTCGACTTCTGTCTCCTCCCTAAAAGCGCACCAGAGCAGCAGCCCTGTCCCTAGCAGGCTGATCGGCAGCACTTTCACCCAGGGTCTCCGATAGTCACTTCCCATGGACCTCTCCACAGACCAGACCCGCGGGCTGGCTTTGCTGGTGGAGAAGGGGATGGGCCTAGAGCTCTCAGACTCCGCTACGTCCTCGGGCCCCGGCTGCCGGCTGAGGCGTCGCCCTGGACACAAGGGACAGGAGAGCGGGCGCGGCCTGGAAGGAGAAAAGGAAGAAACGCGCCGTAAAGCGAGTCACAGGCCCGGCTCCTCCATGGGCGGCATCCGATCCCCGCCCCCGCCAGCCCCGCACGGCACGAGCCCGCACCACCGCTCACCGCCGGCCCCACAAGATCGCGCGCCTCATCCCGCTCCGCCGCCACCACGCGTCACGTCCGCTGCGACCCGGTAGCAAAACCTCCCTCTCCCAAAGCCCTACGGTGGGTGCATTGCGCAGGCTCGCCGGAACTGAGCATGCGCGCTAATCTTCGCTTCTGCCCTTACTTCTCCTGCGCTTTGCTGCATGCTCTGTGGAGGGAGGGGCGGGGGTGTCAGGGTCCGCGCAGGGGGCAGACGCTCGCTGGCCGGGGGTAGCGGCAGAAGAGGGGGGAAGGGGAGACGCTGCCAGACCCTGTGCGGGGAGAAAACCCCCGTCCAGGGAGGGGGTAACAGTGGCCCCGCGGGATGAGCCACCTGCTGTGCCTGCAAACAGAGGGGACTGTGGGAGTGCAGAGGGTTTTTTAGTTCCCCTCCCAGGACGCTGCATGTCAGCCCGGAGCAGAGGGCGGGTTCCTCGGGCTTGGTTCTTAAGGGCACAGCCCCGCCCCAATTCCTCTCTGTCTGAGATAAGCGCTGCAGGGCTGATACTGCCACAGCCAGGAGACTTAATGCTGTGCCTGACTCAAACTGTGCCTCACACATTTTGAGTATTTAAGAGAGTCTCCTGTCAGTTTCTATATCTATATGAAATCACTGCAGCTCCTTTCTCTTAGATAATATATTGAGATACTACATTCTCTCCCAGAGCCCACACATCTGCACCCTTCCTGTACCCCAAATCCCCTGCCCCAGGTGAGCGCTTACACCCCTCACCAAACTCCCCATAGCCTACACCCCTGCACCCAAACTCCCTCCCAGAGCCCACACA